>BSBK01000243.1:0-212500 GCA_027943335.1 Chamaecyparis obtusa
TTAAAAATTAAAAATATAACCTAGAAACCTATACAAAGACATTAGAAAACCTAAATTTATCCTATCACATTGCTAAAGGCCTAAAATAAAGCAATAACATAAAAGCATAGTTCTAAAAGCCTGTTTATACATAACATATTCAAACACCTAACATATAAAAATAGATGTATAAAGGAGATTCTATAATATACCTTTATCCTAAATCTCGGAGCAATACATCAGAAGATGGGTACATGGCCTCATAGTAACCATAATAGCGTAAATTGCTAGGGAGGATATATATATATAAATGTATACATATTTTTATATGTATATATTTATATAAATATGCAAGAGTGTTGCCATGGCCTCTGTATGAATTGTATACATATTTGTGAGAAATTTTATATATATATATATATATATATATATATATATATATATATATATTTATATATATATATATATATATATATATATAATATATATATATATATATATATATATCATATATGTGTATGTATGTATGTATGCATGCATGCATGCATGCATGCATGCATGCATGTATGTATGTATGTATACAAAAAAATATATATTTTGTATACATATATATACATACATACATATATATATATATATATATATATGAACAGTTGCTGTGCTCGCAATAGAAATTACATATATATAAATATACTATATATATATATATATATATATATATTATATATATATATTAATATATATATATATATATATATATATATATATATATATATATATGTAATTTCTATTGCAGCACAGCAACTGTTCATATATATATATATAATATATTTATGTATGTATATATATGTATACCAAAATATATATTTTTTTGTATACATACATACATACATACATGCATGCATGCATGCATGCATGCATACATACTACATACATACATACATACATATAATATATATATTATATATATATATATATATATATATATATATATATATATATATATATATATATTATATATATATATATATATATATATTATTATATATATATATAAAATTTCTCACAAATATGTATACAATTCATACAGAGGCCATGGCAACACTCTTGCATATTTATATAAATAATACATATAAAAATATGTATACATTTATATATATATATCCTCCCTAGCAATTTACGCTATTATGGTTACTATGAGGCCATGTACCCATCTTCTGATGTATTGGCTCCGAGATTTAGGATAAAGGTATATTTTAGAATCTCCTTTATACATCTATTTTTATATGTTAGGTGTTTGAATATGTTATGTATAATCAGGCTTTTTAGAACTATGCTTTTATGTTATTGCTTTATTTTAGGCCTTTAGCAATGTGATAGGATAAATTTAGGTTTTCTAATGTCTTTGTACATGGTTTCTAGGTTATATTTTTAATTTTATTTGGATACTATAGTTTTCAATATAGACCCATGCTAGAAGATATGATAAATTTAATAGAAATGATATTAGGCCAGCAATGGATATTCCAATTCTTAAAATTAGTATATCCTAATTCATATTATCAGAATATAGGATCACAATTATAATGCTTAAATTTTATTGTTTTTACGGAGCACTGACTATGATCTTAGATGGAAGTATCTAGATTGGCTATGTTTATGTTCTTAGATATCATTATTCACTTCACAGCGAGTAAGTATCAGATTGAAGGTAAAAGGGTTTTTAATTTTCTCCATTTATGCTCTTTTTAATTGCCACAAATTTAATAGTGTGGTTTCAAAGGCTTTTTGTATTCCACTACAGGAGGACATCATTAATTGGAACTATTTTGGAAGCGGAAATTCAAAGGAAAAATTATCAAAGCTTCTACAGAAATGATATCTCTAATGATTTAAATAGGCATTGTGCCCACAAGATAATGTTGTAATTAAAATGTAATTCAATAAATGGAAGAACATTTATTATCTAAATAGTGGGTATGCCCACTCAAAATATGTATGTACGATTAAAATCTCGATAAACATCGAGTCATGGGTATGCTCACGGTATCTGTGTATTAGTATCAGGACTTATAGCCCTGGGCATGGCTAGAGGTTTTCTCTACCCCGCTCTTTCCTACCAGTGCCCGCACTGAGCAGGGTTTATTGTACTTTTATTCTTAATAACAATAAAATTTCTCTATGGCTTTGGCCTTTTACCGATCAAAAAAAATATAAATAAATAAATAAAATCAAGCATATGAAAACACTGAAAATTCCACAGATAAAATCATAGGAAGGTTTCCTTAAACCCTACCTCAATTCCAATGCTAGAAACTATAATAGAATGCCTGTAGAATGATGAAACTCCTAGATCTATCAACAAAAAACTCAACTCTATAGATCTGAATCACAGTGTATGCAAAGCCCAATTCTAGATGCAAGCAATCTTAACCCAGAAACACTCAAGCACACACACAAAGCTCAAGAATCACAAAAAGTCTAAAATTCTCCAAAAGCTCTTGCCACAAAACTCCAACAACCTGATAGAATTCAAAATGAATGCAAGTTCCCCCTATTAGGGATTCAACTCCACCATTCATTTAAACCCTATATGACTCATAAGACATCTCCTCTTCAAACTCCCTCTCTTAATGGTGAAAGAAATTACTAATTATTAATTAAAAAAACATATTTTATGCACAACTCAACTTAGTCTCCTAAAGACAAGTTATCTTCTTTTTGAAACAAGACATATTCAAACTTAATAAAGCACATGTTATTATTATAAACTCTCATTAAATAATTTAATATTCAAAACACTATTAAATCATGCAATTTAATTATTTAATATCTAATAACCATTACTAATCCTATTTTCACAAAATTAATTAATTAAAACCAAATATCCTAATATTTGATTTTTAATTAATTAATAAACATACAAAAACATAGGAATTAAATTTAATATTATTTTCCAATTATATTATTAATTTCCATGACTATAGAAAATCACATACTCAAAAACTAATAAATCAATATCATCATACAAAATAAACAAGCTCAATGAAGGGATCCACAAACTATGTCAACCTGACAAATTTGGGTAAGGTAGTCAACATATACTTATCCAATACCTAGGATAGACATGCTTAGGTTAGGGTTTTGGGTCTATCTGTTACCTCCCCTCTTTACCATTGAGATGAGTATTTATGGGCACACTCACTCCTGCCAATTCAGGGAAGATGATGTCTTGTACCTGCAAACCTAACATCACAAATCAAAGCATGCACATACAATATATAACAAATAATGATAGGGTATGGTCAGTCATGTGGATCTTGACTATGCAAGTAACTACACCTTCATCCTCTACCACACAAACACATCAAACAAGATGCACTCACATGATAACCATACACATGCCAGTATGGGGCCAGTACCATAAATAAATATAAAACATAAACATAACATCATAAAGATATCAACATCTAATCTATGCAATCACATGATATACATAAAATGAACAATAATCCATAATCTTCATTTATTGAAACAATAACTGATCACAACAAAAAGTGACCTAAAAGAATTCGGTCAAGTAACTGAAACAAAAAACAAACTAAAAGAAAACTATGGGTGGGGTACTACAATTCTAATTTCACAGGTGGGGGTTCATCTTAGTCATATCAGCCTACCAGTTGAGGTTCATTGCCATATCATTTGTATCGGTGAAGTTATTAAGGTTTTTGGGTATGAAATATTTGAGCTCAATTTTGAAGACCTTAGAGACCCTGAATTGTGATTGACCTCTGGCTGAATGGAGCTTGCATGAGTTAGGCACTATAGATTAGGTCCTGCCATTTATGAAAAGTGGTTATAATAGAAAAACGGAGCTACGGTTAGAAAGCTATGGCCTCCAGAAGTTGGGGTACCTAAAAATATATTTTATAATTATTTGGAGCAGACCCTATGTAAAAAAAAATGAAAATAAAATAATTCTTAGGTAGTCAGCCTTAAGCGCTAAATTTTTGGAACCTTCTTCGGTGGTGGAAAATTGTCTATATAAGGAAGGCCCGTAGTTTTGTCTAGGGCAATTTCGGGTAAATCTGGGTAATGATTCGAGGTTTTTTCCTACAAAATATTGTAAGGGAAAATGCCCATGTGGATTTGCATATTCTAATTCTAAATATTTGTAATCCCACACTTGTGGAGATAATAAGAAGCCCATTTTCTGTTCTTGCAAATTGTTGTTGTTTTACTGTTTCTATTATGTGTTTGTGGTATTAAGGGGAGCACCCTTCATAAAAAAAAATAAAAAAGTGACTAGCATCTCTTATCTCTCAACCATTAAATTGGCTTCCTCTCATTCTTCTTTCCATTCATAGATAGAACAAAGATGAATTAATGTTGAGTGATCCCCAATCTTCTTCTCAATATTTGATTTATAACTTTCACAAAAATAAAATGTGAGGAGATGAAAATTAAGATGTTATGCTAAGGCTCATGATATGAACTCTAAAATTGATTCTTATTCTAAGTAGTTGAATGTTGATTTGGTCTCATTTTCTACACCTTTACCTAATTTGGAAGTGAGGAGCTAAATACCTTGACCAACCATGTCAAAAGTTAAAGTTTCCAATACATCAGGATTATTCTTCTTCTCCTTCTAACATTAGATATCCTATTGTGAGTAATTTGGAAGATGATTTTGATGATAATATTCATATTATTTTTGTTGCTAATGGCGATTTATCTTGTATTTTTAAAAGTATTAATATTATATTTATCTGGCACACATTATTATTTATCATTATAAAATGATATTTATTTGGAAATGAGATAGCTTCATCTACCATACTAGCCATATCTCCTATAACAATTTTTGAAATTTTTGGAGATTGATTATTTCCTGGATATTAGCTCACTTGTACAATAGATTCTTTCATGTTTTTAAATTCTTACACATATGTTATCCCTGTAATTTTATTCTTGGTGCATCATTGTTTTTGTTAAGTTATATTTGGATGACCCTTTATGATATATTGGCACAAGGAAAGAAAGGGAGTGACCTTGTCCCAAAATTTCTCTATGTATGATCATTTTCTTCTCTAAGTTGTATATATGTTATGTCATAAATGTAGTTTTTTTTTGTCTACATAGAGATGATGAAAATCATTGTGTTATAAACAATGTCAATAAGAAAAGATGCCAAAAAATTTATGAAGCCCTATAACAAAAGAAATGATCAACTAAAACCAATCTCCCTACACCTTTTCATGTGTGTATTGAATTCTTATTGGATTGGAGATCTGAAAACTAAATGTCAGTGAATCTTTTTTACACCAAATATAATTAACTTGTGATTTACAACAAATATTGTCAATGGTAAACAACTACCCAAAAATTATTTAACAACCTATCTTTGATGTGACTTCTTATCCTTTGTGAATGTTATTGAGAAAGTAAACAAGGAATATTCAATGGTCTATATTTAGTAAGAGAAAAATTTAGATGACTATTAGATAAAACTATCATAATACAAAATAAGAGTTAATTTTTTCATTCTAGAACAAAAGCTCCCATGGGATCTATGTCTTTCTTATACCAAATATTTTTTTACCACACCTTAAATGTTCTTTAATACGAGGAAGTTATCCTTGTTGATACCTTCATTGAGTCGAGTGTTTCAAAAGATAATATTTTTGCATCATTGATCAATTTATCAAATTTTTGGATCAAATTCTTAGGAAAGTCTATGTTCGCATCATTGATCAATTTATCAAATTTTTGGAGCAAATTATTGAGAAAGTATGCATCCAAATTTTTAATTATGAATTGCTCTTCAAAGTGTGTTGAAGAATCCTAATAGACTTCCATCTACATAGATAAAAACCCATGCACGATAGCCTCTAAACGAGGAAAATATTTTTTTTAAGATCATTAAATATGGTAATGGATAATAGCCTCTAAATATAATATTGCATAATAGCCTTGTGGTGATCCCATTCCTAAACCCATCCTAAACCTACTTAGAGGTGATTTCTAACCCTCTTATTCTAAACCACCCTCCTTTGACTTTTGGTTAAACCCCCTCTTTAATGAGCCTTACAGACTCATTAATGGCTTTGTACACCCTCACTAAGACTCTTACAACCTCTTAATGAAGCCCATGTGTCTCTTCTTCCAGGCTTGTTCCCTAAGCATTCTTCCCTAGTGTTTCTCACACATGTGTGAGCAACCCTTAACCCTCATCCCCCTTAACCATACCTCTTTAACTCAACCCCAAAATCTACCCACAACCCTGACTCTGACTCTAATTCTCCTTTCTAACCCAAGCCCTTCCTCAAATCTTATAAATAGTCTCTCATCCAAGAGAAATCCACCAATTCAAATCCTTTATATTAAGTAGTGTTATCATGCTAAATTACATCTAGACTTAGATTAATTTCTAGTTTTGTTAAGATTTAACACAGTTTCTATGCTTTCCTAATTCACACTAGCTTAGCCTAAATGGATTAACCTAGTTTAATTCATTTATTTTCATATAATTTTCATCACATAACTTTCATATTTGGATAAAATAATCTTAACATAAGCATTTGTAGCTTAATGTGCATTTTAGCTTCACTAGGTTCCTTGGGGCTCTAGGGTCAAATCAAGTTCACCATACCTGATTCTATTCCACTATGGGGTATCCTTGGTCCCTAAATGACCCTAAAACTTCCTAATCTGCATTGGGGATATTCTCCTAGTTTTTTGAGATCACAACCACATCCCTAAATCAAGAGTAAATCAAATGGTGATAGGGTGCTCTCGTTTAAGCTCTATTTGAAGTGTCTTTGCAAATAGATTTAATATATGTTAGGAATATGATAACTAGGATAATTTTTGAATGTCTAAACTTGTTCCAAACAGGTTATGATTTCTTTGATCACATTTTGGCACACCCGGTGGGACTCCACAACGCTTCACAATTGCCTTTTTTAGGGGTTTTTAGCCAAAAACTCACTTTTTTGAGAAATCTTATCTGGTTCTAGGTGAATTATCATATTATTAAAATCCCTAGAATTATTTTTTCTCATTCTGGAGGTTCCCAATACTTGTACTAGGGGTGCCCAATATTCGTATGGGACTTTTGCATGCATTTTCGACCTCTTTTGAGCCTGTTGGACCTATTTACTAGTACCGGGAGTCAAGGTGACTCCTATGATCCCTCATCCTGACTCGTATGAGTAAACTCCCCAAAATAACCTTCCCTTTTACTCATATGGGAAATAGGGGGCATGTGTAAGGCCTTAAACTTGGGTCTAGTTGACTTTTAGGGTTCATTGGGCCCTCTCGGTGCCTCTAGACTGCAAATTTTTAGTTTTTAACTCCATGTTTTTTAGGAATTCATTAGGAGAAAGAAGATCACTAAAAAAATAAATCCATAAGTCTCATTAACCCTCATTCAGTTTTAGACACTTAAACACTTCATTTATTGGGCTTAAAATGAACTCTAATTCACTCTCGAATGCCTAAAAATCAAGAAATTGTACATCTTTACTAAACAACTAGAAACTAATCCTAATCAATCCTAAATCAATAAAAATCACTTATGATGTTTCATTTTTTTATAAAAAGAACTTCATCAATTCAAATCTAAGTGATTTACAATTTTCATTAAAGGTAGGAACACTTCAAGTTTTGGGTGCTTAAAAAGGACTAAAAATATGTATATCAATCCCAATCAGTTCCTAATCAATCCTAACCCATCCTAAATGTTCCTAAATCAACCCTAATGCATTTTTATTGGCCTCAAAAAACTTCTTTTGCAAAATATTGAATGTTTTCAAGGTTTCCTGCATTCCTAAAGCAATCTAGGAACATCTCATTTTGGATCTAAAACTTAATACTAAAGCATAAAATATTGAATGTCCCTAAATAAATCAAAGTCAAATCACATTTTTTGTAGAGTGATAAAGAAAACACACTCTTGAATTCCCTAATTGAAAGAAAATAATTTTCATTTCATTTTAAAAGTTCAATTCAAGATCTTAAAAGGCAAACACAATATTGAATGCAAAACGTAAAAAAATTACAATATCTTTCTAAAGCTTTCTTGTCTCCAAATAATGAAAAAATAAAAAACTTAAACATATGTGTTTGCAAGTCTTCATTTGAAAATCACTAAATCAATTTCACAAAGAACTCTTCATGGTGTGATTCTAGGAGTTTTCAATTCTGCAAATCCTTGTTAACTAAGCGATGTAAAAAAAGTTGAACTTGGACGAGTTCACTTGTTTTACTTCTAGAGAAGCCTGTCCAGAGAGAAAAGTGCTTCCTCTTTGGAGAATGACTTCAAACTAGGACTTCCCCAGCTGGTATAGAAATAAAAATTTGAGAAAACTCTTGCTTCATCCCCTTAAGCTCAGGAGATGCATGTTGATGGTAGCCCGAGGTAGGTGAATATCCCTACTATTTTGACATTGTCAAATAGTCTCTTAAGTGAGTCATATGCATACAAACCACTAGGAGGACACCATGGACCAAATCAAACACTTGTTAAATCAGAGGCTTCCCGATCTTCTCCTGAAGGTATCAAAATCTTTGTGCAAGGATCGATCCAAGTGGTTTCCTGGATCACCTAAAGATTACTCACCATATGTATCCATTTTGGGGTACCAATATGTGGGAAAATATTTTGATACTATCTTGTATCTAGTTTATTCTTGTTTGAAGTGTGTTTTAAAGTTCCAAACCTACTACTAACATCTGTTAGAACACACACTTTTTTGAGAACACTATCAAAATTAGTGGTCAATCATTTTCTTGTATCCCATAGAGTTGTCTTCGAATTTGTCAGGATTTCTTTCTATATATCTCTTGGGTTTTTTTTTCCTTTTTCATTGAATATAGATCACAAACTGGAAACCAAATCAGGAACCTATCAAAAGATCAAGTCATTCAAAATCATTGATTCAATCCAACTGCCAAAATCTTTCAAAACTATGTCTGATTCGATCAAGCACAAGAAAGCTAAGCTACCCAATTCCTGAGTCCATCATGAGAAGAATATTGTAGAAACAGACCTAAAATATAATCATCCTTCCATCAAATAAATCCAAGAAGAATAAAAATATCAAGATAAAGTGGATAATGTGGGCTATAATGCAAGAGTGAAATAGTTTTCATCCCATTTCCAGGTGAATCATCACTATGTCAACCTAGAGAGAGAAGACTAATTTGACCCATCACTTATCCATAATTCCTTCAGAATCCCACAATCCTATCTTGACATCCTTGCATCCTATATCATCCTTAGTTACATCCTTTCATCATCATTTATCCTTATCTTGCATCATAGTTCATCCCCCTAGCTACATCCTTACATTATTTATCATCTTCCTAGTTGCATCATAAGTCATCCTTTTCAGCTACATCTAGGTCATCTTCTTAGAATAGTTTCATTTGGTCATCATCCATCATCCTTGCATCAAAAATCCACAATCAAAATACTTTCATTAATTCTTGATCCCAAATCCCAAATCCAACATCCAAGTCAGAAACCATCATCCTTGAACCAAATCCAGTGATCAAAATCCAAAACACTTAGTGTCATATCCTTTGAGGTGCTTCAAATCCTTATCCCAAATCAAAATCACCTGAGCACTACCCTTTGACTAAGCATTGTCTAGGGCATCTCATACTTATCTTTTTAGGCCTCATCATCTCAAGAAAGAGATTGGTGTGCATTGAAAAGAATCTCATCTTTTGAAGATCCATATTCTATCTTAGGTTGACAATCCTCTTTGATCCTACATCAGGAATCAACAATGCATTACCGACATTTAGTAATATTCCACCATCCTCCACCAATCTTCCATGATCTCCTCAAATCAAACTCCCATCCCACCATCCATCAGCATCCCATCACCCTTTAGTTGATTCAAACCCTTGCATCATATCTAAGGAATCCACCATCCTTAGAGATTCTTTAGATCTGCATCCATCATCCTTAGAGTTTTTCTTAGAAACATCTTGCATCCTTCCATCATCTACATCTTCATCTTAGATCTTTATTCCATGCCTATCAAGATGTAATCAAAGAAGAGAAGGAATATGGATGCCAACCTGGTCACTAGTTCATCCAATCCCAACAATCCTACCAGCGTGATGGTGACCTATAATCCACAAATCCCACAAGTTGGGAATGTGTGGGAAAATCTAACTAAAACCCCCATGTCATTCTACATGGAAACATTCATGAGTCATACAGGGCATGCACAAATGGTAAGTGAAATATTTGATTAGAATCGACAAACTATAATGGAAAAATTTGAAAAAGAGGTACTCTCATTCTGCCCCATCTTCAACCCCTCATCACTATAAAAATGATCCACATCCTAGCCAAATCCTATACCCGTGTCATCCAACAAATCTATGATCTTGATTTGTAAATATCTCAAGTAGCCTCACTCATCCCCCATCTCTTGCAAAGCATATTTGCAAGTCCCACAACACAAGCAATAGTGCAATCCAATCCCTTTTCTATCATGGGAATGCCACCATCATTTACGACATCTCAAGCCATCACTCAAGCCCAAAGCCTCAAGAAAAAATAAACTCCACCTCCCACACAAGCCACCACATAATTAGTTCCTCTACCTTTAATGAGACAAGTAGCATCATCCTTTTCAGGGGAAACACAATCATTCACCTATTTCCCTCAGAAAGCTTCCTCATCAATACCATCCTTTTCGGAGGCAACATAACTATTTCCCTCCTTTACTCAGCAAGCCTCCACATCAGCACCATCCTTCCCATGGAGAACACAAACATCTTCTTCCACTTTCCAATAGGGGTTCACCCAAGCATACCTTCCACCTCTACCTTTCATTGCCAATACACAAGCTCAAAAAACTACCTTCCCAACATGGATTCACTTCATGGGCCCTCAAAATCTTCCATCTACATCCCATACTCCCATCATAACTTTTTCATCCTTCACATCACAACTCCCACCATGAATTGACTCACATTGGGGCCTCACCCAAGCATAAATACATGCCTTGGGTATACCGACCTAATCACACATATCCATGCCTAAAAACCAACAAGCCATTTTCCCTCAAGCCTCGCAATAGAAAACATCACAACCTCCACTATCTTTATCATTACCTTCATATACCAACTATATATCCATACCACCCACCACTTCTCAAATACTTCCACCACTTGAACAACAGAGGTCATCTCATCTTGCCAGCTACCTTGCACAACCACCACCTGTCACTAATTTCCCAATAGCCATTCCACCCCTAAGCAATGGAAGAATGCATCCCACCTACATCAACCAAGCATAAAGCTAAGTTCATCAAGGCCAATCCTATCAACAAGTTGCACCATCCCATCAGCCTCCTCCACAACAAAAATACATCCCAGCATAGAAAAAAAAACATCCCATCATCCCCTAGCAACAACAAGAAACTCCCTACATTCCACAATAATACCCTCTCGCACATCAGCAACAATATCCTCCTCAGAAACCATCGCACCAAAATCCATTCAAATCTACCTATCTTGCTAGGGAATCTCCATATCCAACTCCATAATATCCTCCACAAAATCATCCTTATTCACCAGCACCATTAGATCCATTTCCAATGGAAGTACCCACTCCAACTCCTATCAATGTTGAATAGGAAGAAATGAAGAATGCTCTTAAGGAGCTCAAGGCTAGAACAGAAAGAAAGGCCTTCAAATTTAACAAGGTCTTCCCCTATCCCTTTGATAGATCAATCACGATAATCCCTTTTCCCAAATACTTTGAGACACCCAAGTTCAACAAATATCATGGGAAAGGAGATCTAGTTAGCCATGTCAAATAGTTCTATATTGCTTTCCAAGAAGTGGCATATAGTGATAATCTCCTCATGTTCTTATTCCCTAAGAGCTTGGGAAGAACTTCAATTGAGTGGATTTACAAGATACCCTATGGGACAATCACAACCTTTTCTGAACTCTCTGAGAAGTTCATAGCCCAATACGCCCATAATGTTTAGAATAATTTTTCCTTGTTAGACCTTTGCAACTCAAAATAGAAATGAGTAGAGATCCTAGAAAAATACTTACAACGATGGAAAAAACTCACCACCAGGCTATCATATCAATCACATGAGAAGCATCTTACCAAAATATTCATCGATAACCTGCATCCTAAAATATCCCACTTCATGAGGATGAACTGCATCCAAACCTATCAAGACATCAAAGGTAAGGGGATATATATTGAAAGAGGTCTCTTAGAAGAAGGCACAATCTAACACTATAAAGATGATTCCCATAGAAAATCTAGTAATGAAAAACCCCGCTACTAGAATAGAAATAAGAATGTTGTCACTAATGGAGACACTAATAGTAAGCATGTTCAAATTGTTGTGGTTGGTCCTACACCAACTCCTGCATATCGACATCATCAACCCCCAATCAATCAACAACCTATGCAACACTATCAACCTCAAATCAATTAGTAGCCTATGCAAAACTATCAACAACAAGAAAACCAATAAAATATGGCTAATGCCATATTTGTTACCCCAAATCAGAACAAACCTTGAGTTCAGATTCATTAGTGATGTACCTTCACCCCCCTTGGTGAACCATTAGACATGATCTTCCATCAAATGGCTAAAGCTAATTTGATTACCTATCCCCCAAATTAGTAATTTGATGACACAACTCCCAGGCCTACATGGTACAAATATCATGAGTACTATGACTACCATGGTGTTAAAGGACATGCTACCCTCAGGTGCATTAAACTAAAGCACTATATCCAAGATCTCATTGATATAAAAGAGATCCAAGTGGAAACACTAGCCCAACCTTCACCCAATGCCAATCTGCAAATCTATTAGAATGTGTTCCCTCAATAAAATACTCAAAAGAACCAAGTCAATACCAATCATCCACCCTAGAACCAAGGAAAAGGGAAAAAAGGAGACCATACTGCCCACAAATACTATACTACTTCCCACATCAACTATGACAAATTTTTTGGATGCATAACCCAAGTTGAACCCACTGTCAATGTCAGCCATGTCAAGGGAGAAGATAGTCAGTGTGTCATTACCACATGAATAAGCCAGATATCTACCATCAATGCTAATCCAAGGCTAGCTCACAATACCCAATATAACCTTCTATAAATCCTTGGGAATACACCTTCCCAAATATCCATCCTTGACCTTCTCTGAACTTCACCCATCCATCAAGAAATCCTCAACAAAGCCCTCCAAGAAGAAGCTATCCCCACATACATTAATACCATCCAATTTGATAACCTTGTGCTACACCTATCAACATCCTTTTCTCTATCCTTCAAGCGGTCTGACATACCATCCATTGAAACTAACCACAATCTCTGCCTCTGCATCTTCGTCATGGTCAAAGACTTTTCCATCAAAAGGGTCATGATAGATAATGGCTCTTCCCTAAATTTTTGTACCCTAAAGTTCATTCAGCAAGTGGGATTCATAGAGGTCAACATATCACATGATGTTATTGTATGCACCCTAAAATGGTCGCCTAGACTTTGGGCCCCATTTATTTGATTTATCAATCCTGAATCATTTTTATCAATAATCAATATTTTCAACATTATCAATCTCTTGATCAAATCTTAAATTTGATCATATATTAGATTTTTATCCTTGGGCTAACCATTTATCCTAAGTCTTTATTTGATTAAAAGGAATATTTCCTCCCCTTTTGATTAAATAAAAAGCCCACATTTTCCTCTTATCCTAAGTTGCATAAATAAAGCATTATTCCTATTTTATAAAAAAGAGAAAAGCACTTTTTATCTCATATGGACATAAAGTCAACTCTTATTTTCCTATTGGAGGATACTTGTGCACATGGATTGCTCCTCTTTCAAGCTCCACCACTGATTAAGACTTTTTACCTCTTAATCTCAATGGTCCATTTCTTTGCATTTCTTATAAAAGGAGAGCTCTCTCCTTCATTTGCATACCATGTTTTTATGCTAATGTTATGCTGTGGGTTTTAGGTGCATTTGGAGCTTTTGAGGATATTGAAGACTTGTTGCTTTCATCATTTAGTTGCATATTTTCTTTCGTAGTTGCATGATAATGGCATTCTTAGTGTAGATTTCCTTTTGTGCAATAGAATAAGCTCACATAGTCTAAATAGGAGGCATTGTAATCCATTGCTATTTCCTTTCATAGATTAGTTGCATTGTACTTTCATTTCCATAGCTTAGATTGCATTCTCATATAGCTTGCATTATATTTTCATAGTGATTCTTGGAGATATTGGCATTGTTGCCCTTGTCTTCACTTCAATCTCTCATTGTGTGGTTGACTAGCAAGGTCACAAGCTTGTAGCTCTAGCTGAGAGCAAATACACCATAGTCCCTTGCAACTCCATGCATAGAGAGCTATGAGCCACTTTGTGAGGCCTCATTCTTGAGCAACCTTGCATGTAATGGTTCATAGAAGTGCACCTTTTTAGTGTGCACATTTCTGGTAGCCACCGTGGGGCAGAGTAGATAGGCTTTGTCCTTTTTTTCTTTGCATTTTCATCATTTTTTAGATTATTTTTCAAAAATTTTGCAGTTTCGGTTTTTTGTCTCAGAGTATCGCACGATACTTCTTAGAAATATCACCTGATATACCTTTGTATAGTGGTATGACACTTCACGTGATAGAAGAATCTCCCACTAGTACTGAGGTATATTGCTTGGCATCAAGCGAAGTATCGCCCACCCATAGTGCCAAGTATCACCCAGACTGAGGTATATCGTGCGACTATAGAAAACTGTGTCGCGCGATACTGGTTAAGTCTGAGGTATATCACCTGATCTGACAGGACTTGCATTTCCAATTTTCTCATCTGAATTTGATCATTTTAGCTTGCTATTTTATTTTGCTGTGTTTAGATAGGTCTAACCTGCATCTTTTAGCTTGAATCTATCAGTTTATTGCATATTTACATTTGGATTTTGATTTTTCTAACCTTGTGGGTCTAACAAGTTGTGTTTGTAGGCACTCTCATTGCTTGGAAATTGCTAAAAACACATGTCAAAGATGGCTACTAACAGTTTTTGCAGGGCTGCCCAAGCATAAAAACAAAAAAAGTTTCTTTCTTGTTTATTTTCTTTCCTTTCAAGTGTGGCATTCACTAATTGTATTAGGAATCTTTAAAACCTTGTGAAAGAGATTTTGAGGTGGTAGGAGAAGTATGCTCTTCACCTTTAGGTGAACCAGAAAATCTTGACCCATCTTAAGGTTTTGGAAGCAAGGGAGTAATTGAACCTCTTTGCTTGGTGTGTTTGGGAGAGATTCTTGAGATAGGGGAGTATGCTCTTCACCCTTGTGGTGAACCAAAAACCTTGAACCTCAAGAATTGATCTATTCTTTGTTTAGTTTAGGATCCTTTAGCAGGCCTGGTCTTGAGCAATCAAGAGGAACGACTCAAGTGGGGACAACCTTGTCATCATTTTCCTTGGTGGCAAGTGATTCCAACTCACTATAATCTCAAGGCTATCAAGGACACCAAAAAATTTGGTAGACATAACACTTATCTTCATTTGATGTGAGTAGCTCATGGGATTGCGACCATGGGGAAAACATTGAACAAGAATGCTTAAGGTACTCTTGAGGCCGCAAGGTCCTAGTCCTTTATGAGGAGCAAGAGGGGTGTTGTGAATGGAAATCCTTATTAAGAACCATTAGATAGAAGCCACCTTGTTTAGCCGCTTATCTTCTTAGTGCAAAGATTGATCCAAGTGGTTTACCCAGATCACCTTAAGATACTCACCATATGTGTCCCTTTGGTTGTGTCATTTGACATTTCCACGACAAAGCCAACATCTCTTGTGGGTAACCACTTGGTGTGAGGTGAGGGGGCATCAAGTTGTGGGCTAAGTTGGTAAGTATTGAGCCTTGACTTTTTAGGATAGATTTGCTTGAATTATCTTCAGTTGTGTGATACTAGTGCAAACATTCTTACATACAAACAATCGGTAGCATTCATAGGGTGCTTTTTCAATTCTGATATCACAAGTGTTTGTCTTGGCAAGGTTGCTTTTGCCCTTGTTTCAAGTGTTTAAGACCATGTTTTGATCCCTTACTATTTGCAAACCTGCCAAAATTCTACTGATATTGTGATTGAAATCAAAAACATCAACCCTCAGAGTGAAAATTTTGACCAAATAGACCCAAAAATGCAAATTTTACACAATTCTGGTTGAGAGTTGAACAATTCTGCAATAGTATCACACCTTGTAAAGTGAAATATCATGCGATACTTCGCGCTTGCTAGAAATATTGCGTGCTTTGAAGAGAAACATCACACGATAGTTGACCCTTGACGGACTATCGCCCAACCCACCTAGAGTATATCACCCGCCAATGCTGAGGTATATCACCTAGCGTCATGTGAAGTATCACGCGGTTATAGGTATATCACCCCAATAGCCTGGAGTATATCACCTAGTTAGTTTCTACCGTGCTTAAACTTTGGTCAGTTTCAGTTGCTATTAATCAGGCTAGGTCTTAGAGTAGGCTTCTCACCCTGACGTTTGAGACCTGTTTTGACTCTAAATTTTTGGTTTTAGTCCTCCGGGATAGCATCATTTGATTTACGAAATCACTTTGAAATAATTATCAAATTAGAAGGTCATTCTTGGTGCCAAGGTTCATCTCTAAGATTGTTAGCTACATTCTTGGAAAATTTTAGTACTCTTATTGTCCAAATCACTTTCATTTAAATCTCAATTTCAATTATCTTTTGGCCTAGTCCAACCTCCTGATTCAAAAGTGCAAGGGTAGTCACCCTTTGATTTAAAGCACCTCTTTGACAGTGTTGGTAAAGCCCCTTTTTTTCTTTTCATTTCTCTTTGGACAATAGAGGACTTTAATTACCCTAGTTTGGCGTTGACACTTTGAGAGGTCACCTTCTCATTGAGAGTATCTTTCTTTCATGTCAGTTACGATAAGGTACCAAGTCAATCAAGGGAAGCAACCCCCTGTTGCCTTTAGCCAGTTACCACCCATCAAGACTCGTCGACAACCTAAGGGAAAAGGACCCCTTTTTGATCAATCTCCTAAGAGTGAATCTGAGGTTTGTTTTACTCTGAAAGCTAATCCTAGTGAAGTGAGCACCTCTTTTATACCACTTTCATCAAGTATGGACATGAGTTACACTTTCACCCGACAACAAAGAGAAGCCATGAATCAAACTCTTGAGGATATTTTCCAACGACATAGAAGAGAGTATGGTGGTTCTTCTCATGCTAGTCCACCTGGGTCACCTCCCAACAATGCGAAGTATTTTGATGCTCACCAATGAGCTGAAAGACATCATAAGCAAACTCACTTAGATTCAGGGTCACAACACGAAGACCAGAATAATGAATCTAGTGATCACCACATCAACGCAGCCAATGCAATAAGGCATTCGAGACAAACCTCCCCACTTAAAGACACCTCTCGATATGCAAATACAAGATTGAGAAGCATTGAGAGAGACAAGCAAGCCTACTTAGATGAACAGGCTGCTAAAAAGGAAAAATTCAGACAACTAGAGGAAGAGGAACATGCATTGTTGGACATACAGAAAAGAGTCACCCAAGAAGAAGAAGATAGACTCTATGCACAACAACTCCAAAGCCGATTCAAGGGAGGGGAACCAATAGTGAGACCAAATCACCCCCATCTACCCCTTCCCCAAGCCCTAGAAGAAGATCAAGGATGCTCTCATGATCCCCAAGTCCTAGAGGGAGAAGGGTTTCAAGATATGACTATCATAGGAGACAGTCATCTCGTAGACATTCAAAGCAACCCTCCCAATGAGCACATCATGGCTCACAACATGGAGGAAGTTATGCTAAATTTGATCATATGGATTTCATGACTATGCAACAAGAACCATCCTTTCAAGCATATGTGGAGCAATATGTGGAACAAAACAAAGACCAATTCTTTGAAAGTCTTATTAACAAAGGCACTAAAGTTCCATATAATTTTGATGTTCACCAAAAGATCAAGAAATAGAGCCCTTCTACTGATGAGGTAATTTTACAAATGCAAAAGGATATAAACAGGATGAAGGCTCCCAAGAGCACATTTCATTTGGACTCCATATGTCCTAACCCCATTGACAAAAGTGTGGTGATGGTAGAATTCCCTAAGAAAGCTGAGTTCCCAACATATGACAAATATGATGGCACTGGTGACCCTCATGACCATGTTTGACAGTTCTACATAATGAGCTTTTCCTTTCACCATGAAGACTCCTACTTGATGAGATTATTCCCAAGGAGTTTAAAAGGTCAAGCCATGGAGTGGTTCACCAACCTTTCCCCTCCAATAAAGACATTTAAAGAACTTGTCCAAAGGCTTGTTCAACATTTTTCTTACAACTTATCGAGGTCGGTTACAATGCTTGATTTGTGCAAACTCAAGCAAAATCAAGGGGAATCTTTCGTCACATTTTTACAATGATGGAGGCGATTGTGTTCAAAATACCCAAGGACAATTCCTGAAGAGGAGAGAATTGATATCATTGTGAGCAATCTAATACCAGAACTAAGATATGAAGTCAAGAAAATCTCATTTAATTCCTTTGATACTATGGTAGAGGTGGCATGTCGCATTGAGGATGTCCTA
Source organism: Chamaecyparis obtusa (assembly GCA_027943335.1). Taxonomy (NCBI): domain Eukaryota; kingdom Viridiplantae; phylum Streptophyta; class Pinopsida; order Cupressales; family Cupressaceae; genus Chamaecyparis; species Chamaecyparis obtusa. Next base: position 18,639 of record BSBK01000243.1, read on the forward strand.
AAAGAACAAGGAATTTTGGCTAAACCAACAAATAACAACAATAGCCAAAATAACAATACTAATGGTAACAAGGACAAAAAGAACTCATATTGGAACAAAAATAAGAAAGTGGTCAATGACGGAGTTGTTGACTCATCTCAAGTCAAAAATGAAGGAGTTCTTAACCTCTCTCATGCAGTTCAAGCTATGAAGCTGCAAACGTCTTCAACACAACAAGACAAACCTAAGTATCAAAAGAGATCTAAAATGGAGAAGAGACAATTTACTAAATTGGGAGAATCTTATGCAGAAGTTTTTAAGACATTAGTTGCTCATAATTTGGCACACCCACAGGATCCTACAAAACATCGTATACCAGATCCTTTACCTCATTGGTGGGATGCGAAGGCTTTTTGCGTTTTCCATAATGGGATTGGACATGACATAGAAAATTGTTTTAAACTCAAGCATCTTGTCCAAGACCTTATTGAGAAAGGACAATTACAAGTTGATGGGTTAACCACTAATGCGGATCATAAAGCCTTTAAAGAGCCCTTGCCTAAATATGAGAAAGGAGAGAATTCTAAGAATGGCAAGGCGGCTATCAACTACACCTACACAAATGCGGAGAACGTTATTAACATGCTTGAAGTTATGGATGATTGTGTCAACATGATAAGAGGGAAAGATCCTTGTGGACATAATGTGGACTCAACTCCTATGACTGATGAAAGACCCGTTGTGGTGATAAGAAGTCCTCACTCACAAAGAATGCCCCAGTCCCTCAATGCTATCACTAGGGGTTAGGCCCAAGCACCCATTATCATTAGAGGTCCTAGCACTAGCAAGTCTAAGCAGCCCATGTCCAAAGGCGCTCCTCCCAAATCTGTCGTTGGTCCTGATTCCAATTATAATCTTATTGACCAACTACAACATACACCCGCACAGATATCCATTTTTGAGCTTTTAGAATTGTCTCCTAAGCACAAGCGCATCCTTGAGGATGCTTTGCGAGTAGCCAACATCCCTAACAACTTAGATATTGATCAATTCCAGAACATGGTCAACCATTTGGCTAGCCCTCATTACCTCACCTTCTCAGAAGAAGATGACAAATCCATCAGTCACCCACATAATTTGGCCTTACACATCGAAGTCATGATTCATAAAACCCATGTCAGGTGTGTACTAATAGATGGGGGTGCGGGGATCAATATTTGTACCATGAGTTTGTTGCTGGCTCTAGGATATTCTGAGAATGTCATTGACACAAGGAAAAAGATCATGATCAAAGCATATGATGAAGCAGAAAGAAGTTCTAAGGGATTGGCTGTTTTGCCTATTCATATTGGTCCAGTAGAAAAGGACATCTTATTTCAAATTGTTGATGTTGGACCTTTAGCCTACAACATTTTGCTAGGTAGGCCATGGATTCATGAAATGCAAGCAGTCCCATCAACATATCACCAGTGTGTTAAGTTTCCCCATAACGGTGTAGAAATTTGCATACCTGGAGATAGTGCTTTGTCAGTTAATAACATTTCTGCTGGATCACATGTACCTTTAAATAGGGAAGCTGACAGTCCTAGTAGTTCACTTGAACAATGCAAGCAGAAGTTCAAGACCATAGATCTTGGGATGGGAGATTATAAAATTGATTCTTTTACAAAAATGCCCATCTCTCCTAGGTCTTATGGGAGACCATCACCAAATGTGAAGCCTTCATCATCAGCAATGACCTTATTTGGAAAATTTGTTGAGTCTTCAGTTCCCATTCAAGATGAGAAAGAGGAAGTTGCAGTAAGGGACTGGATCTATCATGAGGAAAAAAACAAGCACAACAAGAATTTTGCTCCTCCACCTGAAGCTTATGGGAAAGGGTACACAATGGTTAAGAATATGGGTTATCCAAGATATGGTCCCCTTAGTCATAGGCTGGATGCTAAAGCTGAGCCTCTTGATCATGCTCTTTTTGGATGAAAGAATAAGTCCATGGTTGGCTTAGGTTTTGAGAATAAGAAGAAGAAAGGTGTCCCTATCCTAGCTACGATGGACAGTGACTCAGACTCTACGCCTGATCTTTCTAATCAACAAGATGTGTCTGATGATTGGGTGCCCTCAACACATCTCCTTTGGGGAGATTCCATAGATTTGATACTTTACAGTCCTACTATCCTAGCTATGATAGATAGTGACTGTGTGACTACTAGATTGACAAAAGAAAGTGTTATTGTCCTAGCTGCGACGGATAGTACCAATACTAGCACTAGAGAGGGGGAAACCCTTCCTAAGCTTGAGGCTTCTACATCAAGAGGCCCAAATGATGACTCAGACATAGATTCCCATGACTATGAATGGGACTCACTTTCAGATGCAATAGTTGATCTGGACGTAGATATTGTCCATGCTTATAGTACCCAACCTGATGTGGCTAACGAGCTTAGTGTAGGATAAGAAGATTGCACTCCTCAAATTGCCTTAGTGGATGACACTTCATTTGGTAGGATGAGTCCTAATTCAGGTATCTTAGGAGAAGACTTGATGAACTCTGATTATATGGTCACTAGAGATGACACTTTTTGCATAAATAACATTAAACCAACCATTGACCTACCCCTTGTTCACTTTGACCTAATTGACTGGTCTCAGCACCATCAAGAGCCCACATTCCTCACCTTCCAGAATGACTACGAAATTGCCTGCTATCTGAATGCTCTTGAACCCGTGGCTTCTTCCACCAGTGAACCAACAACCAGCATGACAGAGCTTGATATTAAGTACCTCAGTCTAAAAATAAAAGAGAAAAAGAAAAATAGGTCTAATGGTGAAAACCACTTTGTGGCGGTGTCAGAACCAAAAATAGTAAAAAGAAATGACGCATCCAAGGGTGAAAACCTCTTTGAGGCACCTAAGGATGGGGTACTTAATAACTTGCCAAGTTATTTCCAGGATAGATCATCAGTATTGATTGAGCCAACAAAGCCAGTCAATTTGACCACAGAAGAAAATCCTCAAATAGTCCATCTTGCTCAGTCTTTTTCAGAAGAAGAGACCAAGGCATATGTACAGTTTTTACAGAAAAAGAAAATTAATTTTGCATGGACCTATTCAGACATGCCAGGGCTTGACACAAATGTTATCATGCATCACTTATCCATAGCTCCAGGAGACAAGCTAGTAAAACAGAGACTCAAAAAAATGCATCCACATGTAGCTCTCCTTGTCAAAGGGGAATTAGAAAAACTTTTGAGAGCTGGATTCATTAGAGCCATCGATTATGCAGAATGGATCTCAAACATAGTACTAGTTTCCAAACATGATGGGTCCATTCATGTATGCACAGATTTTAGAGATTTAAACAAAGCATGCCCAAAGGACAATTTTCCACTTCCAAACATTGACATGATAGTGGACATGACAGCGGGCTATGACATATACCCTCTAATGGATGGTTTCTCAGGGTATAATCAAATCAAAATAGCTCCTGAAGACCAAGAGAAAATAGCATTCACATATGCATGGGGAGCTTATTGCTGGAATGTCATGCCATTTGGATTAAAAAATGTAGGAGCAACCTACCAAAGAGCTATGATGACTATCTTTCATGATATGATGCACAAAAATATGGAAGATTATGTGGATGATACCCTGGAAAAATCAAGAAAATGGGACACACACCTCGATGATCTGGAAGTAATTCTAGATCACATGGAATAGTTTCAACTCAGATTGAATCCAAAGAAGTGCACATTTGGCGTCACCTCAAGCAAAATTTTAGGATTCATAATATCAGCAAAAGGTATCGAGGTTGACCCCGAAAAGGTCCAAGCAATTCTAGATATGCCACCTCCTCAAAATATCAGCCAAATGAGAAGTCTTCAGGGATGTCATCAATCGATTAGGAGGTTTATTTCTCAACTTGTAGATAGAGCACAACCCTTTAACAAGACATTGCATAAGGGTGCTTCTTGTGTTTGGAATGAGGATTGTCAAAAGAGCCTAGATCAGATCAAACAATACTTGTCTAATCCTCTGAGCCTAATGCCTCCTATTCCAGGGAAACCATTGATCCTATATATTTCAGCTACAGACACTTCCCTGGGGGCATTATTGGCTCAAACAGATGATACTGGGAAAGAACGGGCCATATACTATATCAGCCATACTCTAGTCTCCTACGAGATCAATTACAATAATATTGAGAAGTCTTGTCTTGCAGTGGTGTTTGCTTCTCAAAAGTTGTGCCACTACATGCTTGCTCATACCATACATTTGGTTGCCAAAATTGATCCTCTTAAATACTTGCTTAGTAAGGCTACCCTCATGGGTAGATTTGCTAAATTGATGATGGTCCTAACTAAATTTGACATAGAGTACGTTGAAAGGAAGGCCATAAAAGGGCAAGCTATTGCTAAACAATTAGCTAATTTTCCAATTCAGGATAGTATGCCGGTCCAAGTGGAATTCCCAGATGAACACATCTTGTATACAACTACTCGCACTTGGACAATGTTCTTTGATGGTTCCCGCATGCAAAATGGATCAGGTGCTGGAGTGTTATTTGTTTCTCCGCATGGGTACAATATTCCAAAGTCTTAAAAACTATTATTCCCATGTACCAATAATATTGCAAAATATGAAGCTTTAACTAATGGCTTGAGGATGGCTATAGAATGGAACATCACAGAGTTACATGTCTTTGGGGATTCCCAGTTAATCATCAACCAAGTCAATGAAGAGTATCAAACCAAGGATGACAAATTGATACCCTACAAAAAGATGGTTGATTCTTTGAGACACTACTTCACCTTTGTGACGTTTCAATAGATCCCTAGGATAGAGAACGAAGCTGTAGATGCCATGGCCACATTAGCTTCCCTTCTTCAATTGGAGACACATGAATCCAAATTTGAATTCCTGGTGGAAGAGCTACACCATCCCATCTTTGACTCATCTGAAAGCCATGTCATTTGTGCCATTATCACACATGAGTCTTCCCGATATGGTGCTATCTATTCATACCTTTGCGATGGCATCATTCCCAACATATTCAATCACTCTGAATGCCGAAACCTCATCCATAATGCCTCTCGCCACACCCTCATCTCTGGTGATTTATATAGGAGGGGTTTAGATGGGACGCTCCTTAGGTGCTTGGAAAAGGAGGAATCCAACCAAGCGTTAGCTGACATCCACGAGGGCATTTGTGGTGGACATTCTAACAGTCTTGCCATGGCTTGAAGGTTGCTTAGGGCGGGATATTACTGGCCCACAATGCAGATAGACATGGTCACCTTTGCTAAGTCATGTGAAAAATGTCAGAAACATGAAAACCTGATTCATGCTCCAGGTAGGGAGCTGATCCCTTCTATTTCTCATTGGCCATTTCAGTGCTGGGCCTTTGATCTAGTTGGGCAGATTCATCCCAACTCATCAAGTGGACATAAATTCATTATTACTACCACTGACTACTTCACAAAATGGGTGGAAGCTGTGCCACTTTTTGTTGCTTCAGGGAGGACCATTTCTTTGTTCATCTTGAATCATATTATTTGCCGATTTGGAGTACCTTCTGAGATCATTACTGACAATGGAGGTCAATTTAAGAATAAGGACCTAAAGCATCTATGCAAAAAGTTTAAAATCAAGCAACATTGGTCCTCCATCTATTTTCCATAGGGAAACAGACAGGCAAAAGCCTCTAACAAAACCATTCTTAAGATTCTTCATAGGACAGTACACAAGAATGGTAGGGATTGGCACCTACAAATCAATCCAGCACTATGGGCTTACAGAACAAGCATTCACACACCTATAGGAGCCACTCCTTTTTCTCTCACCTATGGCGCTGAAGCAGTATTTCCTTTAGAAGTCGAGATACCATCACTTAGAGTCTCACTCAAAGGTTTGATTACAGATGAGGATTACCGCACCATGAGGTTATAGGAATTAGAACTTCTAGATGAAAAGAGTAAGGCTTCCTTTGATCACATGAGAGTGTATCAGAAACGTATGTCCAAAGCATTCAACAAGAAGGTCCACCCTAGAGAATTTCAAATAGGTGATCTTGTTTTGCGAGAGAACCCTAAGAACCAACAGAACAAAGAGCAAAAGGGAAAGTTTGAACCTAACTGGCTTGGACCATATGTCATCATAGCTGCTTTTGGTACTGGTGCATATTTACTGTCAGATCCTAATGGAGAACACTCCCTGATCCCATCAACATTGTGCACCTAAAGAAGTTCTATCCTTGATGCCTGTTTCTGTCTGGGGGCATCCTTTGTACATATTTATTGGTCCTAAAAAAATATCAAAAAAATTCATATATGATGCTAAAAAAATCCTAAAAAGTATTAAAAGTCCTGAAAAAATACAAAAAAATCAAAAAATTCAAAAATCCAAAAAAATTAAAAAAATTAAAAAAAGATTCCAAGTGGTGAAAACCTGGAAACATGCGCTACTTGAGGCCTTTGCACTCCTATTTGTTAGCATGTGTCCTCGACACTTAGCCACTTTCCATCATGCCTTAACCTTATTTGACTTGGTCTGGAATTGGTCTTTCTCTTTGTCTAGGGGGCATAACTATTAGCATTGGTCTTTTAGGTGCGTTTGTCTCTTGGGGCATTTCACAACAGGTGTTTTTCAACACCACCCCAAATAGTGTTTTTCAACACTACCCTTGCGTCGAGTGTTTCTTAACACTTATTAGGTGTCTTACCCAACAGTCTCATACGATGTGATATTTCCCACTAAGAAGATGTGACACTTAGAGTTTGACTCTATGACTAACACACACACACTTAAACAATCAACTCGCTTGAGATATGTTGACTTTATTTTTCTTTGTGTGCTATCTATGCGGATTTCTTTGATGAGTGGTCTCTCCCTGAGAAGTTTTTGATGATGCATAGCTAGAAGACTGAGGGTATGAGAACATGTTTTCTTTCTTTATCTACTTGTGGGTATATTTTGTTGGTCCTAACTGTCATGAGCATTTATGCTGGTCTTTCTTGACCCTATGGATTGACAAGGTATTATCCTTGCTTATTTTGCAAGTGCATGCTTCTAGCTATCCTGATTTTCATGTGTCTTGATACAAGCATAATCTCACTATATCAAATTTAGGTAATCTCACTGCATTAGTCATCTTGACCTACATGTCTTTGGTGCCTAGGTGGGATTTCCACATTACTATCTGATAAAGATCATATTCATATCCACATAGTTATGCTAGTGTGCATTGTATGATCTTACGACACTACCAATAATGCTCGATGATGATAATTAGATTCTATAAGTGTTGTGACCTTGCAAATCAACCACTTTCATAGTAGCTCACATTTTTAGGGTCATGGTAGTCTAGTTTTGCATTTCTTTCATATGGAGAGAGCTCTCCTTTTCATCTTATGTGGACCTGTCAGTCGACTGCGCTCACCTTTCCTTCTTCTTGATCATGTCTTTCACTCCTTGTCTTTTTCATCTCAAACCTATTCCTGTTCATCACAAGGGGTTAATCATATCATCATATCTATATCAAAACTGTCATTTTCAAAAAATATAAGTCTTTATACATGAGAATTAAACATACATCTATGAGAGAGAACATACATAAGCATTTTGAGCAAAATGACAAAACAATATACATAAACTGATACATCCATCACAAGAGAGACAAACACATGATACATTGAACATCTAGTAATCTCATAAATCTATAACAATGTCATGATATACAATACAATATGAGATTCCAAAATCTGGATCAAAAGTCTCAAGATATGTCCAAAACATCTAAACCTAAGACCTAACCCTAAGACTCACTACCACCCTTGTGAGGAGCTCGTGGTGGTGGAGGAGGCATGGCTCTCCTATCAAGTACCACATCTGATACCCCTACCCTCTGAGAGTATGATGGCACTCTCTCACCCTCTGGGATGGCCTGCAGATAGAGTTCGTGATAGTAGGCTACTCTCACTGACTCCCGTCAGAGCTCTAGTGCATCTGCCTGTGCCATCACCTCACGGTGTGCTATCTTTGCCCTAAGATCAGCTATCTGTTGAACTTGCTCTACCCTTAGATTCAGTAGCTGTTGATCTCTCATGACTATAGTAATCTAGAGTTGTTGTATCTCTACCTCCTGAGCCTGTATCTGGGCTCTCAGATCATCTCCCCCCGCAGGCTGCTCCTGCTGTGCCTCTACCTGTCGGCGAGCTGGTCTCACCTCATCCTCAGGCATCATTGATCTCTGTCCCTATGACCATTTCCAACCACCTGATCTTGACCCCTCTCATCTCTCCATCCTCCTCCCTCTCCCCCTCCCGCCATCTCCTCCATCCCCTCCGTCCCCTCCGTCTCCTCTGTCTCCCCCATCATCCCCTCCATCTCCTCCCTGTGCTGGTACCTGTACATCTGGTACTATAAACTAAGGGAATGGCACCCTTCACCACTTTACTCTATAGGCTGCATCAGCCCCTACATCTACCACATCTAGGAAATACTCCCAGGGCTCGCTCTTGATACCTGTTGTCTTTGTGACAGCCTGCTGATAGTCCAACATGGGTAGCCACCCATGGCCCTCCTCATCCCTAGCCCTAGCATATGTCGTAGTCTCTATCGAGACTTGCTACTGCCTCCTGAACTATTGCCATACCTGAGTGATGCAGAACCTCTCCACTATCTCTGCATATCGACCTACCAGTGGCCGAGTGCACAACATGTAACTCAGCCCATTGGTGGCATCTCCCCAGACCTCCACCTCCCTGTATGGCCTCCATGTGAATGAGGCTATCTGATCTAGAATCCTCTTGTAGTACGTCACATCCCCAGTATGGGCATGTGATATGAACCTGAGATACTTGTAGATGAAAGGGTACCTCCTCTCCCTCGGCTAAACACTGGGATGCACCACAGCGATGTGCTCCCACACCTACACCTGTGCCAGGATGGCACCACATGCCCATGTCTGACCATCTTTGTAGATGATCTCGTGCAACTCATGGTACATATCTACCAATATGGTAGGACCTCATGCCATCCACCGAGGCCTACTGACCAAATCAATAGTAACCGAGCCCATCCGAGCAGGAATCCCTTCTGACTACGATCAGTCATCAGGATCTGTGAGATAATGGAAGCCATAATATATGGCACTGGGTAGTCTCTGCCAAAATCATCTATCAGCCTCTCCCAACTGATATGCGTATCTAGAATAGTGACATCCTGGAACATCTCCTGAACCAGTCGGTGCCCCTCAGTGGCATCCTGATCATAGTACACCTATGCCAACAAACAAATCATGTCAGTCTTCATCATATGGAAATATTACATTTATGATTATATCTCAAAACATGATTATACTCACCGGCTCGCCATGACATGGCACTCGTAAGATCCTGTAGATGTCCTCTAAAGTGATCGACACCTCTCTAGTTGGTAGGTGGAAGGTGTTGTGCTCACTATGCCATCTCTCAGCAAGAGCAGTCAACAACCCATGGTCCGCTCTGATGTATAGATATCTCAACAGATATCTGAATCCCATAGCTCTGATGTCGCATTACTCGGATCGTCTAGATCTTGAACACATCTCAATCCTGTCACCTTCAGCGCTCTGATGATTAGCATCAGAAAGACCTCCTACAAGCCAAAATCAAGCCAGTTGTTAGCACATATCATGATGGATGTCTAAAAATTAGTATAAAACATCGCTAAAATGTAACATTGTCTAGACCCATTTCATTTTTGCTCAAAAATGCGTAAAAATCAAAATTTTAATCTAGGTGATATTCTTTTTTTGGAGAAGTATCACGCGATACTTCTCCCTATAGCGGGGTGATATACCTTATGCCGCGTGATACTTCACCTGGTATCATGCGATCTTTCACCCAGTATTGTGCGATACTGGTGCCTTAGGTCGTGTGATACTTTGGGGACCCGCGAAGTATCGCATGACATTTCTCCCCAAAGCGTGCAATACTTCTAAAGTATCGTGCGATATTTCGCCCAACCAAAATTTTTGAAATTTAAAATTTTGAAAAATGTGCTAAAAAAAATCTATTAAATGTAAAAAATGACTCAAAAAGCTCAAGTTTTTTGAAAACATACTAGGGCAGGATAGTGTGGTGGCCGGTTGTGCAACCGGGTGCCCTCAAATCAATGCCTGTGGATGGGAACTCCTACTTGCTAGGCTATTTTCTCTCTCTAAGGTCTAAAAATTCTCAAATCACTAAAAGACAAATATTTTTGAAAATAACATTTTGACCCCTTTTATAGCCTTTTGACTTTTTGACCTCATTTTCAAAACACCTCAAAATTCTGCAAAAATTGCACCCCTAGCTAATTTTGACATCCTAAATCCATTTGCGGACTTGAAATAAAAATTTGAGGTCATCTGTTGGCATTAAGCAGAATTGCCACTAGTGACAACACTTATTTGCATTCTGGATATAAACCGAGCAGACAGTGCAAACCGAGCAGACAGTGCAAACCGAGCAGACAGTGCAAACCGAGCAGACAGTGCAAACCGAGCAAACAGTGCAAACCGAGCAAGTTAGTACAAACCAATCAGGACAATGAAAACCGAGTAACATTTTGTCTACCGATCACCAGTACTTACCGAGTTCAAAACCTACCGAGTGATCAGTATGAACCGTGCCTTCACTTCTACCGAGTGCATGACGATGCCGAGTAATGCAGTGGACGCCGAGTATCAGAAAGTCACCGAGTCAGTTTGAAGGAACCGAGTAACCATATTTGGGCTGACTTAGTAGCACTTATGTTTATTTGTCAAGCCGACTGTGTAATTGTAATTGTAATTAACTGTTTAAAACCTATATATAAACAATGTTGTAAAAAGATGAAATGCATCAAGGAAAATATATGTGAAAGAAAAAGAAAGGCAGAAATAAGCAAATTGCAGAAGGCTTCAGAAGTATAAGGTACAGCAAAGACAAATTCATCACAGAAGGTGATCAGTACATCAGAGAATCTCAATCAGCAATCTAGTTGCAAAGCAGAGATCTACTGTTTCATTCTAACAGGTGAATCAGTACTAAATCCTTTAACCGGGTAGACTTAACAATCTTTGTATAAATCTCTTTACCGAGTGCATACTTCACTGTATGTTTGTAAATCCTTTAACAGGGTGGATTTAGCAATCCTTATTGCTCCTAATAGGGCAGATCATCAGAAGTGATCAAATTGTAAGCCTTAACCGGCCAACTTTATTCTGCAGTATTAAAGCTTTGTGGGTTTCATCCCCACCCCAGTTTTACTTTCTTTTGGAAGGTTTCTGGGTAACCAAATCTATGTGTCATTATTGTGAATGCTTTCAAGTTTCATGCTTTCTGTATGCAAAGGTTAAAAAGTAAAATACATGTTAAAATTAGAAGAAAATTCGGAGTTACTGATTCACCCCTCCCCTCTTAGTAACTTGGTTAATTCCTGAATATTTCCAACAATTGGTATCAGAGCCACATTGGTTCTCAAGACAAAGCTTAACTAGCTTGAGCAAAGATCCAAGACAATGGAGGTATTCAAACTGAACAAGGTGATTGAAAATGAAAAGCTAGATCTGGAAATGGCCATAGCTAAACTCAAAGAAGCAAAAGAACATCTTTCCCAATCCCTAAGGAGAAGGAAGGAACTTGCAAATCAGATGAATGATCAGAATTACATTGAAGAAAAGATTGAAGATCTTCTTCCCTCAAATAACTCAGATGAAGCAAACAATGCTATCAAAGTACTCCTAGAAAAGAATGGGTCTCTACAGGAAGAAGTGAGAAAATTGAAAAGAGAACAAGAACTACACTCTACAAGATTCTGTGAGATCTTGGAACAAAGAAACAAGTTGAAAGATGAATTAGATGGAAGAAACATTGAAGTCCAAAACAAAACCCTTCAGCTAGAAAATCTAATTGATCAGATCTCTCATACAAATGAAGAAATTCTAAATCTAAGATCAGAAATAGAAAACACAAGAGAAGAACTAAGATCTGAAAAGGAAACCAATCTAAGATTGATGGATGACCTAAACGCTGAAAAACAAATCAATGAAGGAATGCTGAAAAGTCAAGAAGACTTGAATCAGTTGTATGAACGAAATCTTCATAGGCAAAAAGGAAAAGCAGGACTTGGATACAAAGAAGAAGGTGAATCCTCTAAGCAAGGTACTCAAAGAAATCAAAAACCTACTTGTAATCATTGTGGTAAAATAGGACATACTTCAAATAAATGTTGGAACAATGAAAAAGCAGAATTCAATGAAAAATGTTATAGCTGCAATCAACCTGGTCATAAAGCAAATGAATGCAGGGAAAAACCTAGATTCAGAGGTAATTGTCACAAGTGCAACAAACAAGGTCACAAGGCATCTGAGTGCAGATCCAAGACATTCAATCCAACAGAACAAATTGTGAAAGCAATGTTTGGATGGGACTACAACACCTGGTGTAGATGTCATTACTGTGGAGAATATGGACACATTGGCATGAATTGCATAAAACATCATCTAAGGAAAAGAGATACTACCATAAGATGTTTCAAATGCACTAAACTCGGTCACATAGCCAGAAACTGCATGAATACTAGTGAAATTGAAGAAGGAAAGAAGAATGAAGCAACTAAGGTCAGGAAACAGGTGAGACAAAAATGGATTCCTAAAGCTACCGAGCAATCCAGTCCAAGTAATGGAATGGATGGCTCTACCGACTCAAACTAAATTTCCAAGGAAGCACTGGAACTATACTCTCATAGATCAATCTCAAGCAGTTCCAGAACCGAAATTAAAAGAAAAGTCTAAATTAGCATGCAAGCTGCAGTGAGATCACAGGGAGGTCGGTAGAGTCTTCACCGAGCAAGGTCGGTATAGTCTTCACCGAGCAAGGTCGGTATAGTCTTCACTGAGCAAGGTCGGTACCTGTCTTTACCGAGCGAGGTCGGAGCATTATGAATTCTCAAGTTCACCGAGCTGCGAAGTCTTTTCCGAGCAATTAATTCTTAGTGGGTGACAGTCTGTTAGAATTCCTACCCTAATTTGAAATGAGCATTAATGACAGAATTGTAAACAAAAAGCAAGTAATCGAACTCATTCTTCACCGCAAATCTTTAGCACTCTGAGAGCAGAAAACTTCAAGGGCAACCCGGTGATTTAATACTTTTGCGAAAAGAATTTTCTGTGAGCTACCATGGCATCATCCAACACTTCAGCGAAGAAAGGATTAGATATGTTAGTCCAAGGGGAGTGGAAAGCACCAGATTTTAAGATCGTGCCCGCAATTGCAGCAGCCCTAGATCCGAACGGACCTCAATCTCAGATTCCTCCTAAGGTACTGCTTATCAACGATATCCGTAATCATTTTAACTGTTCAATTCAAGAAATGGGAAACCTAGAACTAGACATTGTGCGTGAGGAACTATGTGTGGATGGTATTTTGAAACCCAAGCACAAACATCTGGAAGATAAGGGTTTAGTTCACATTGCACATCTTCCTCGAAACTTTTGAGATAAATGGGTTAGGTACATTCTCAGCCGAGTACACGATGGCAAGATTTGGCTTGAGCAACCTATTGAGATCACAAAGAAAATGATTCAACAAGTCACCGGTCTTCCCATGTTGAACAAAGCTAAAACTACCAAAACCATAGGTCGGACGGAACTAGAGAAGAAAACCCTAGCCGAGTGGGATGGTAGAGGCATGAAAGTTAGCAGCATTACCGATGCCGAACTAAAGTTTGGTACACATATCATTGCCCACAAGATTTACAGTTCTAGTCAAGAGAACAGTGTCTCCTGTGAAGCTGTTGACCTAGCATACAAAGTGGTCAAAAACAACTTAACATTTGACCTAGCAGACTTATTGTTGAAACAGTTTAACAAGAACATGGAAAGCATCAAAACTTCCAAAAACAATCCATGTAAGTTTGGATCCTTGTTAGTCTGTTTATTCGTTTATGTTCAGAAATTCTTCCCTTCTAAAGGAAAAGTTGTATGGAGAAAAGATGTGCCAGTACTCTATGAAATAAATGAATACATCGCAAAAATGGGTGAAAACTTTGAAAGCATCATGGATAATTATTTTGAGTCTTTCAAAGAGAAAATGAATGATAGATTCTGGATTCCACAGAAGTTGGTGGAAGATTACAAAGATGACATCTGTTTTATGGTAGATTGTGATAATGTGTATATTCAAGCAGTTAAACCAAGAACTGTATATGTAAAACCTCTTCCTTATGAGGTAAATATTGATGAAACCAAGAATATCATTGAAGCTCTTCTAAATCAGCCTGTCAATCCCAAAGCTCCATATTTTGGAACATATGATGAAGCTAAGGTGAGAATTGAACTAAGCATAAAGCTTCCACAGGCGGTAAACAAAGGAAAGAAGACGATAGCCAAAATGCAAATGATAACCGAGGACAAAGAAGAAATAGATGAAAAAGAAGAGGAAAAGGTTGAGAAAACAGAGGAACCAGAACCTGCAAAGAAGAAAGGAAAATTTTTCATCACTAAGGCATCTGTGCCTCCCACTGCTGTGTTTACAAGGAGAAATACAAAAGGCAAGGTAGACAAGGTAGAAAAGGCAGATAAAGACATAGTATTCAAAAGGCCTCCTCTAAGCCTTCAAGAAAAGCTCAAACTCTTTAGAGATGGATCAGGATCTGGAGTAAGTAACATAAAATCCTTGAAATATGAAACTAGATCGGAAGCAGAACAGAAGGAAATAGAAGATGCTATTGTTGAGAAGATCGGACAGTGGAAATACTCTCCTGAAGAAATTACCCCACAGATTCCAGCAGTTCTATTGAATCCAATAAAAATGAGATGGAGCAATGCAAGGCAAACTGTGATAGACATATTTGATCAAAACCTGAGACAGTTGATGCCGAGCTTGAATAATGATGAAGTAAAGAAGGCACTAAAAGAAAATGAAAATAAGATGACATTGAAGTTCAATACTTGTTTGATTTTGATCAACAATATTGAATCGGTTGTGAAGGCTGCAAAAGCCACATGGAAGAACATATACCACCTTCACCAACTGAGCATTGAAACTGTAATAATAAAAGATATTGAAGATGATAGCGATGAACAAGAAGAAGACACCGAGGTAGATGATACTGTAAGGATAGCAGCAGAAGTCATTGCATCCCTTCCTACCTCTCCAGTGAAAGTCTCTACATCTAGCCCTGAGACACCTTCAAGCATGGTTGTGACAACTTCCACATTTGTCCAATCATCCCTAGCAACATCAGAGGCAGCTACCATTTCTTCTACCAAGCTGTAGTCTCCTGTACCAGTAAGTTTTCCAGCTTTTGAATCTTCAAGTGTAAATATTTTAAGTTCTCCAGTAGAAAGTATACCAGTGTCAATAGCCAGCCCTACTTTATCTACTGTCACTACTACAAGAGCATTAAGTACAGATAAGCCTAAGGCTCTATCGAGTATAAAATTTTTGGGTAAAAATATAGTTGAGGATATAGACCTAGATGAAGAGATAGAGATTCCTACATTAGATTTTGCAAATCTCTCAGCAGACCAGATGCAGAATATAGGTGAGATCCTCCAAAGGAAAGCAAAATAAAAGAAGCTTAAAGAGGAGAGAGACAAGGAGTATCAAATCATCAAGGATGCTAAGGACATTTTGTCTGATGCATTAGGCATTAAAGTAGACTCCTCCCAGCATGTTTTGTTACAATTAGCAGAAGCAGTTGAGAAATACAATGAGGACTCATCCGGGACAGAAAAGTTAGTTGAAAGAGCCGAGAAGAGATTCAACAATAAAGTGCTTGAGCACATTGCTCAGCACATAGCTATCAACCAAGTGGAATTGTCTTCAGTTTTGTCTAACATAGAGTCTATTTATTCGAATGCTACCTCTCTTTTGGCCAGACTATGCAATTTTTCCGAGTTCACAAAGGATGTTAAAGATAAAATGAATAAAATGGATGAGGATATGAAGATTAGCATACAGAAGCTGCAACTTGAACCAAGTTCAAGCTCTGCTCATCACATGAAAATTTCACACCTATCTAATATGCAGTCTGATCTACTGAAAGAAGACTCAAGGATCCGGTCCACACTGCTAGACATCCAACACATGATCCTTCCCATCATGACTACAATGTATAAGCACATTGAACATTCCAGAACATTGATTCATGACAATCAGTTCTCTATAGCAGATCACATGATTGAACTCTCTGCAGAAGTCCAAATTGCTATACAAACATGTAAGATTCTGCAAGAAAGTTGGGACAGAATCCTGGCACTAATAATGAAGGTACATTCTGATTTCTTATCAAATTTTGGATTCTCTCTGTAAATAACTTGTATATGCACCTTTGGCATTATCGTCAAAAAGGGGGAGATATGTATAGAAGGAGAGATATGTATACTGTATAGATTTGTATAAGAAACAGTTAGCACATTGAAAGGGGGAGACAATGTATAAAGCCCTATAACAAAGACAAATTTTGAAAAATCAAAATAAAACTCAGCATGATTCGTGTATATAAATTTTGGCCAATAAGTGTTTTTGTCACTAATGCCAAAGGGGGAGATTGTTGGCATTAAGCAGAATTGCCACTAGTGACAACACTTATTTGCATTCTGGATATAAACCGAGCAGACAGTGCAAACCGAGCAAACAGTGCAAACCGAGCAGACAGTGCAAATCGAGCAGACAGTGCAAACCGAGCAGACAGTGCAAACCGAGCAGACAGTGCAAACCGAGAAAACAGTGCAAACCGAGCAGACAGTGCAAACCGAGCAGACAGTGCAAACCGAGCAGACAGTGCAAACCGAGCAAACAGTGCAAACCGAGCAAGTTAGTACAAACCAATCAGGACAATGAAAACCGAGTAATATTTTGTCTACCGAGTCACCAGTACTTACCGAGTTCAAAACCTACCGAGTGATCAGTATGAACCGTGCCTTCACTTCTACCGAGTGCATGACGATGCCAAGTAATGCAGTGGACGCCGAGTATCAGAAAGTCACCGAGTCAGTTTGAAGGAACCGAGTAACCATATTTGGGCCGACTTAGTAGCACTTATATTTATTTGTCAAGCCGACTGTGTAATTGTAATTGTAATTAACTGTTTAAAACCTGTATATAAACAATGTTGTAAAAAGATGAAATGCATCAAGGAAAATATATGTGAAAGAAAAAGAAAGGCAGAAATAAGCGAATTGCAGAAGGCTTCAGAAGTATAAGGTACAGCAAAGACAAATTCATCACAGAAGGTGATCAGTACATCAGAGAATCTCAATCAGCAATCCAGTTGCAAAGCAGAGATCTACTGTTTCATTCTAACAGGTGAATCAGTACTAAATCCTTTAACCGGGTAGACTTAACAGTCTTTGTATAAATCTCTTTACCGAGTGCATACTTCACTGTATGTTTGTAAATCCTTTAACAGGGTGGATTTAGCAATCCTTATTGCTCCTAACAGGGCAGATCATCAGAAGTGATCAAATTGTAAGCCTTAACCGGCCAACTTTATTCTGCAGTATTAAAGCTTTGTGGGTTTCATCCCCACCCCAGTTTTACTTTCTTTTGGAAGGTTTCTGGGTAACCAAATCTATGTGTCATTATTGTGAATGCTTTCAAGTTTCATGCTTTCTGTATGCAAAGGTTAAAAATTAAAATACATGTT
The DNA here is from genome assembly GCA_027943335.1 of Chamaecyparis obtusa. Classification (NCBI taxonomy): domain Eukaryota; kingdom Viridiplantae; phylum Streptophyta; class Pinopsida; order Cupressales; family Cupressaceae; genus Chamaecyparis; species Chamaecyparis obtusa. The sequence goes on from BSBK01000243.1 coordinate 36,273, forward strand.
AAAATTAGAAGAAAATTCGGAGTTACTGATTCACCCCTCCCCTCTCAGTAACTTGGTTAATTCCTGAATATTTCCAACATCATCTTGATAGTCAAAATCGTATTCCAAAATCTTCCCTTCTTCTGCGCAGTTGACTAATCTTTTGAGGCCTAATCCTTTGATTTTTGTTGGGGCATCATCATTTCTTCATTTTCATGTCTTCCAAACTTCTAGTCTTTCATTCATCTTCATTCCATTCCCTCCTTTCTCATGTTTGACTGCATCTTTTCTGTCAGGATGGGGCATGTTTTATTGCCTAATGGTTAACCTATTTGACCCTTACCTTCGATTATGATTTCATTCTGATTTGATCAACCTTATCAATTCGCTGTTCTCCTCTCTACCTGATTTTGATTTTGATTCCGAGGGGGTAGTACTTATGGGATTCTCATCCCCAACTACTTGATTTTCCTAATTCAGACATCTTTTGTGAGCTGTCACTCAAATTTAAGATTCTTATCTCTTACTTTGAATGTGATCCCGAATCGACCTCATGTTCAAAGACCTTTGTTTATGCCTTGTCTGGATATGATCCCGAATCAACCTCATATCTGAGTTGTTTTATGATCCCAGATCGATCTCACATTTCAACTTCATTCTTTGACTGCATGTGTTCCCAGATCGATCACACATTAGTCAAAGAGGGGCAAATGTATGCACCCTAAAATGGTCACCTAGACTTTGGGCCCCATTTATTTGATTTATCAATCCTAAATCATTTTTATCAATAATCAATATTTTCAACATTATCAATCTCTTGATCAAATCTTAAATTCGATCATATATTGGATTTTTATCCTTGGGCTAACCATTTATCCTAAGTCTTTATTTGATTAAAAGGAATATTTCCTCCCTTTTTGATTAAATAAAAAGCCCACATTTTCCTCTTATCCTAAGTTGCACAAATAAAGCATTATTCCTATTTTATAAAAAGGAGAAAAACATTTTTTGTCTCATATGGACATAAAGTCAACTCTTATTTTCCTATTGGAGGATACTTGTGCACATGGATTGCTCCTCTTTCAAGCTCCACCGTTGATTAAGACTTTTTGCCTCTTAATCTCAATGGTCCATTTCTTTGCATTTCTTATAAAAGGAGAGCTCTCTCCTTCATTTGCATACCATGTTTTTATGCTAATGTTATGCTGCAGGTTTTAGGTGCATTTGGAGCTTTTGAGGATATTGAAGACTTGTTGCTTTCATCATTTAGTTGCATATTTGCTTTTATAGTTGCATGATAATGGCATTCTTAGTGTAGATTTCCTTTTGTGCAATAGAATAAGCTCACATAGTCTAAATAGGAGGCATTGTAATCCATTGCTATTTCCTTTCATAGATTAGTTGCATTGTACTTTCATTTCCATAGCTTAGATTGCATTCTCATATAGCTTGCATTACATTTTCATAGTGATTCTTGGAGATATTGGCATTGTTGCCCTTGTCTTCACTTCAATCTCTCATTGTGTGGTTAACTAGCAAGGTCACAAGCTTGTAGCTCTAGCTGAGAGAAAATACACCATAGTCCCTTGCAACTCCATGCATAGAGAGCTATGAGCCACTTTGTGAGGCCTCATTCTTGAGCAACCTTGCATGTAATGGTTCATAGAAGTGCACCTTTTTAGTGTGTACAGTTATCACCATAAAGGCCTATGATAACCTAGAGCATACCTCAAGAGGTACTATTCTTTTTCCTATCAAGATGGGTCCAGCAACTCAAGATACCATCTACCATGTTCTTGATCTAGACCTACCATATAACATCCTTCTCAGATGACCATGGATTCATTCCATCAAAGCCACACCATCTACTTATCACTAGTGCATCAAATTTTTACATCAAGGCACTGAGATCACCATTCATGATAATCCCCAACCCTTCACATAATATCATGTGTTGGAAGCTTCATTCCCTCATTACACTCATTTTCCTAGAATCAAAATTGGCACTTCCGTCGCCATCTCATCCTGATCCTAGAGTGATCTAGAAACAATCTTAGCTGCCACCCTATCTTCTGTCAAGATCAAAAACCAAGGTTGTGGTGAGTATGGTCTCAATGATGCATTTCCAATAGGGACCCTACCACTTGATCCACATACACAAGGGTGCCCAAGCCACCAAAACAAGCCTACTCAAGCCAATCATGAAATCAAGTAGTTGGGGCCATTAACTTTTGTCTCCCATGGAAACATAAATAGTCTAGAGATGGACCCTGACATCAATTGGTGGCTATATAGAGATCCCCCACCTCCTAAAACTGAGCTCCTTAGTTAATTTGAGGAGAAATATCCCTCATGACATAATTATGCTACAAAGAAATAGAAATATCAAGGCGGTGGTCTAGGACCACAAGAAAATGACAACAAAGATCGAATCACAGCCTTGAAGAATCCAAAGCATCAAGGTCTTGGCTTTAATACCCCTCGCCTGCATGTAAAAGGGCCCAATACCGCAACTAGGGGTACCAAATTTCCCAACCTCACCCTCTTGAATATCCAAGATGACCTTGTAGAAATCAAAGACATTCCTAAAGAGGAAGAAAATAAATCCTACAATGAAATCTTAAAAAATGATACCCTCCTTGGAAATTCTGTCCTCCATCAACTCGCCATTAACATCGTTGAAATTCCCCTCATCCATCCTGAACTCATAGAATGGGGCCAACCAAGCATCACACATATTTATGAGTTCCAAAGCATAAAAGTGCTCCTAAGATTCATGGGAGCATCGAGCTAGCAATTAGATCAACACCAAGAATCAACTCATATCTACATGCTCGACCCTAAAGGATATTTTGGGGAAGAGGTAAGCTTTAGCCGCAAAATTGAAAAAGAAAATAATGAATTATTAGCTGAAAACCTCTTTGGGGTACATTTGGACTCTAAAAAAGTAAAAATAAAGGGCATATCTTCTGGTAAAAACCTCTCTGAGGTGCTAGAAGATGAATACTTGCCTCTTCCTCCCATACAGGACTATCGACCATAGAAATCACCCATCATCATTGAGGAAACAAAGCCAGTCAAATTGGGAATTGAAGAATACCCAAGGATCACTTACATCGCAACATCTCTGACTAAATTAGAAGAAATGCCTTTCACAATGCTCCTCCAAGAAGCTACCATCAACTTCACATGGTCATATGCACACATTCCTATGTTGATCCAAATCTAGTTGTTCACAATCATGTAGTGGACCCTAACACCAAGCTAGTAAATCACAAGATATGCAAAATCCATTCTATGTTAGCCCTATTGGTAAAGGTAGAATTATAAAATATCTTACAAACAAAAATCATCAAAGCTATTGATTACTCATAGTGTATCTCCAACATGGTTCCTATCACCAAGCCTTCTAGAGAGATTAGAATCTGCACCAACTTTAGGGACTTAAACAAAGCATATCCAAAGGATGATTTCCCCCTATCTAACATTGACATGATAGTAGATCTCACAATAGGCCATGAACTATTGTCACTCATGGATGGATTCTCAGGGTATAAGTAGATCAAAATAGCAGAGGAAGACCAACACAAAAAAATGTTCACCACACCATGGGGAACCTTTTGCTACAATATGATTCCAATTGGGCTAAAGAATGTAGGAGCCACCTATCCGTGAGAAATGACAACCATCTTCCATGATATGATACAAAAAACCCTAGAAGACTTTAGATGATATCCTTGAAAAATCCAAGACATGATGTGAACACCTTAACATCCTTGAAAGTGTGTTTGATCATTTACACCATTATGGCCTGAAGTTGAATCCAAAAAAGTGTGTCTCTGGCATAACATATAGAAATTTTCTAGGCTTCATTGTATTATGACGTGGTATAGAGATTGATCCCAAAAAGGTCAAAGCCATAATGGAAATGCCTCCTCCTAGAACACTCAAGTAGCTCAGAAGCCTACAAGGAAAATTTCAATCAGTACATCGATTCATATCACAATTGGCAGACAAGTGCCAACCTTTCATGCTTCTACTCCACAAGGATAAAACCTTCAAATTGGATCCAATTTACCAAAGAATCTTTGAGAAGATAGAGGAATATCTAGCCAACTCTCCTATCCTTGTACTGTGAGTTCCAGGATGCCCTCTGATCCTATACATCTCTCCAACTACTACAATACTAAGGGCACTATTAGTACAACATGATGATAACAATAAAGAGTGATCGATCTATTATATCAATTGAACTTTTGTTGGATATGAGCTTAACTACTCACCAAAGGAGAAAGCATGCCTCATAGTAGTCTTTTCCACTCAAAATATCATACATTACATGCTTAGACACACAATCAAGGTCATCTCAAAGGTGAACACACTCAAGTATCTTCTATCAAAGACAACATTAACAGGCCGAATGGAAAAATGGGTCATGCTACTAAGAGAGTTTGACATTCATTACATAGAAAAAAAATAAATCAAAGGGCAAGTAATTTTTGATCAGCTAGAGGAAGCACCTCTGGTGGATGCATATCTACTGATCATGGAATTTCCCAATGAACACCTATGCATTATCAATGAACAATCAACATGGAAGCTATACTTTGATGGCTCCTACACATCACATGGATCAGGGGTAGGAATACTATTTGTCACTCCTCAAGGTGATTATATCCCTAAACCATTAAAATTGGGATTCCCATTTACTGACAACACTACAGAATATGAGGCACTCATCTCAGACCTCAAAATAGCTATCCAATGGAACATCATAGAGCTAAAAGTGTTTGCAGATTCATAGCTAATGATCAAGAAAGTCCTAGATGAATTTCAAACAAAGGATGAAAAGCTTCTACCTTAAAAGGAATTGGTGGACAAATTTAAAGACCACTTCATAAGTCTACAATTCACGCAGATACCAAGGTTATAGAACAAAGCAACCAACACAATGGAAACCATTGGATCCCTACTATAAATTCCTCATGACTCATCACAATATAAATTCTTAGTCGAGCAGCTACACATGCCTACTTATGAGAATGTTGATTCAAAAATGGTGTGCATCTTGGTTGGTCCTTAGTCCCCATGGTATTGCAATATCCATGCATATCTTAAAAATGGTATCATATCTCCCCATCTCACCAACACCCAATGCAAAAACCTAATTCGTAGAGCTTCTTGCCACACTCTTGTAACAAACACCCTTTATCATCGAGGATATCACAACATCCTCTCTAGGTATTTAGATTAGAATGAGGTTGTCCTAGCTTTACAAGAGGTTCACGCAGGAATTTGCATTGCCCACATGAGTGGCATGGTCCTAGAAAAGCATTTACTTAGATTTGGGTACTACTAGCCAACAATGGAGCATGATGCATTTGAATTCATCAATAAATACTTACCATGTCAATAGCATGCCAATCTGATTCATGCTTCAGCTCAAGACTTGCAACCCATTACACCACCATGGCCCTTTTTATGTTGGGGTTTTGACCTCATTGGGTTAATCACTCCCCTTTCCTCAAATGGACACAAATATATCATAGCCTCCACATAATACTTTATGAAGTGTGTTGAAGAAATTTCACTCATCCTCACTACTGGCATCCAGATATCGAAGTTCATCCTATACCATTTCATTTTTCATTTTAGAATACCATCTACCATCTTCATAGATCATGGCACACCTTTTGAAAACTATCATGTCGATGATCTATGTTCCAGACTCCACATCCATCATCTTTTCTCCAGCCCATACATCCCTCACAGAAATGGCCAAGTTGGGGCAACCAAAAAAACCATCCCGAAAATCCTCAAGAAGGTTGTCAATGATTTTGGTCATGATTGGAACCTCCAAATAAACCCTGCCCTCTATGCATATTGTACTTCTTATCACACTCCCACAGGTACAACCCCATAATACCTTGTAAATGGTGTCAAATATTTTCTACCCATTGAGGTCAAGCTGCCATCATTGTGTGTCTCCATGAAGAACTATACCATAGATGAAGACTATCGTGTGGCACACCTCACACAGTTGGACCTATTAGATGAAAAGAGGTAGAAAGCATATGATCACCTAGTTGTATACCAGAATTGACTCAAAAGGAGTTATAACAATAAGGTCCATTTAAGGAAATTCCAAGTGGGTGAAATGGTCCTCAAAGAAAATTAGAAAGTGCAAGCACATCGAGAGAAAAAGATAAAGTTTGAACCTACTTGGTTGCATCCCTATATTGTCACAACATACTTTGGCTCTAGATCCTATTAGCTATCAACACCAGAAGGTGAGCCTCTAAATGATCCTATCAACATCATACATTTGAAGAGGTTCTATGCTTGAACCAAATCCTATTAAATCTAGAAAATCCTTAAAAAATGGAAAAATCTATAAAAAAATACAAAAAAATTAAACAAAGCAAAAAAGCAAAGAAAAATAACCGTCCAGTGGTGAAAACTTGGAAATTCAAGCACCTTGGACAATTATGTTGGTGAAAACTTGGAAACAGGCACCATACATAGTGGACCAAGTCATTATCTATCAAACCCCCACCCTCCCAATTCCAAATGCCCTTTATCCAATCCCGATCCTAAATCCTTGAATCCACATCCCCAACACCACCCCATCAATCCCAAGGTATTCTCTCCTCCAACCTATCCAATGTAGCCTTCTGATCCTATCCCCAATCTTGATATTCTTGTATATATCTTGTATAGTGAGATACTCCTATCCCCAATCCTGAGCTTCTTGTATATATCCTGTATAGCAAGATCCTCCTATCCCAATCCCTGAGCTTCTATATGTATACATTGTAAATATCTCACTACCTATTGTACATATCATCATGTCTTGTTGTACATATCCTTGTTAGTCCTGCAACAACAATGGTCAGATAACTTGTCCCACCCAGCCTCTTACTTTAGCAACATCTTTTCTCGACTATCTTTGATCACCTAATTATCCTAGACTCACCATTTTCCAACACCACAACATTCTCCTCATCGAATGGGTCCTTGAGGATATATCCTTCCTCCTGTCCAACCTAATCTTCCATCAATCAAATTGGTTCCATGTAGGATGTATCCTTCCTCACATTACAACCTCATATTCCCCCCATCAATCAAATCAATCATTCTCCTTGGCAAAGGACATTTTGTGGATTTATCACTTTGGTCTAGGATTTTGTCCTTTGGATCTTGTTTATCTTTGTGGCTTCTCATTGTTTCTCTCCTCAAATTCACCATGATCCTTTATATCATGGTGCACTACGATTGAGGGAAATTTGGGGTAAGGTCTTTTGATATTTTTCTTCTACCTATGAGTCAGTCAGACATGACCCTTGCAAGTTTCCCATGTGATCTTCTAGGTTACATGGTGCACTTGGGAAATCTCATTTTTTTGTGGTTTCTCCAGCATCATTTCTACCATGCCTCCTCTTGGGTTCATGTGTGATGTTGGGGCAACCTTGCATGTCTTTTTTGTGTTAGTCCTATACAATGCTGGTGACAAGGCCTTGTGCTCCTAGTAACCTTGGCAGGTCTCTAGCCTTGCTATATCAAACTAGGTTGTGTTCTCCACATTTACACAAGGAGCTCCCCAAATCTCCCATCGTGCATCATATAGATTAAATCTTGCATCTTTCATCCTTCATCTAGCTTCATCCTCCATCCTTCATATCACTTCATCCTGCATCCTTCCTCTCATCCTCATCTTGCATTCATCTATCTTTTCTCTTGGGAGGCCTTTTCTTTATCCCCCTTCCTCCTTTATTCCTTCCCTCTTGCACCCTTTTTGAGAAAATTCCCCAAAGTTTCCTCTTTGCATTATTTTCTCAAGGGAGCACAACCCCTTATCTTCTACATTCTAGCTTGGGGAATCTTATTTTCTTGTCTTTGATGTGACGCCACTTGCGACATTGCATCAAAGAGGGTAAAAATATACACCTAAAATCCCTTTGCCAAATAAAAGTATTTTATTTTGCAAAAACCTCTAATGACATCATCATTTATTAATTAATTAATTATTTAATTAAGGGTATGTGCAGGATCATGATATGCCAAACTAGGCCCTTAAGTGGCAATGAAAATTCAAAAAACCAGGTTTAGTCAAGTTGACATAAAAAATTGAAAAAGTTATAAATATTATATCAAAAATATGTAAGAAGAGAATCTGTAGAAAATTGAATTTAGTTTCTAATTTACTAGGCCTTTTCTGAAAAATAATTATTTTATATGTTGAAATTTTCAAATTTCAATGTAGTAGTAGGAAAATTTCAGTAAAAAATAAGTAGGTATATGAATGACCACCTTAAACACAATCAAATGATTATTTATTTTTACAAGATTCTAGATATAAGTATAGACTCATTTTCAGATGTGACACATTTTTTTTTGTAATTTATTTCTATGTAAATAATTAATTATGCTTTTTCTTCTACAACTTTTTCATAATACGAAAAATATCGTGTCTAACCATGTTAACTTAGTCTAAACTTTATCAAATTGAATTTTTTATTTATTTTTCTTGTAGTAAGAAAATCATAGAATGTGACACATGTTTTGGATTTCAAAAATGTTATACAGTTTGAAAGTTATAGCTATTTTTCAATAAGTCTATCAATCAGGACTAGAAAGATAACAAATAGGTGTATATCTGACCACATTAAACAAAATCAAATGATAATATATTTTTATAAGATTCTAGATAAAAGTAGTAGACTCATGTCCAGATGGGATGTATATTTTTTTGTATTTTTTTCAATTAAATAATTAATTATGATTTTTCTACTACAAATTTTCTTGAATATAAAAAAAGATCATGTTTGACCACCTTAACTTAGTCTAAACTTCATCAAATTGAAAGAGTTGTTTATTATTATTGTATTAGGTGAAGCATAGAATGTGATGTCTATTTTAGATTTCAAAAATGTTATATTTTTTGAAAGTTATAGTTGTTTTTCAAAGAGTCTATTAATCAGGAATTTTTTTTCACATCGCCACTTTTTGGCATACCATGATCCTACACATACCCTTAATTAACTAGTTTTTATTATCATTATCCTTTCTCCTATTTTAATTAAATACATCTAATTAAAGAATCCCTCTCAAAACAATGTAAATAAAATTTGAATGATTTCCCCCTATTTATTAATCATTATTTAATAAATAATGTCACAACCCTTTAAATAAATTAAATATTTATTTAAAGCGTAAAACCCTAGAATCTTCTAGAAAACCCTAAACCTATCTAACCTTTCCTAAAACCATCCTAAACCTACTTAGAGGGTGATTCCTAACCCTCTTAATCTAAACCACCCTCCTTTGACTTTTGGTCAAACCCCTCATTAATGAGGCTTACAGACTCATTAATGGCTCCATACACCCTCACTAAGGCTCTTAAAACTTATTAATGAAGCCCATGCCTCTTCTTCCATGCTTTTTCCCTAAGAACACTTTCCTAGTGTTGCTCACACATGTTTGAGAAACCCTTAACCCTCATCCCCCTTTACCATACCTCTAACTCAACCCCAAACTCTACCCCTAACCCTGACTTTGACTCTAACTCTCATTTCTAACCCAAGCCCTTCCTCAAATCCTATAAATAGCCTATCTTCCAAGAGAAAACCACCAATTCACATCCTTCATATCAAGTAGTGTTATCATGCTAAATTACATCTAGACTTAGATTAATTTCTAGTTTTGTTAAGATTTAACTCATTTTCTATGCTTTCCTAATTCACACTAGCTTAGCCTAAATGGATTAACCTAGTTTACTTCATTGCTTTGCATTTAATTTTCATCGCATCACTTTCATATTTGGATAAAATTAATCTTAGCATAAGCATTTGTAGGTTAATCTGTATTTTAGCTTCACTAGGTTCCTTGGGGCTCTAGGGGAAAATCAAGTTTACCATACCTAATTCTGTACCTCTATGCTCAGTATATTTGGTCCCTAAATGACCCTAAACCTTCCTAATCTGCATTGGGATATGCTCCTAGTGTTTTGAGAGCACACCCGCATCCCTAAATAGAGAGAAAATCAAACGGTGGCAGAGTGCTCCTGTTTAAGTTCTATCTGGAGTGTCTTTGCAAATAGATTTACTATATGTTAGGAATATGCTGCTTAGGAAAATGTATGAATGTCTATGCTTGTTTTGAACATGTTAGGTTTTCTTTTATCACTATATATATATATATATATATATATATATATATATATATATATATATATATATATATATATATATATATATATATATATATATATATATATATATATATATATATATATATATATATATATATATATATATATATATATATATATATATATATATATATATATATATATATATATATATTTATATAAGCCAAGAGATATCTTTCTTAGGTGCTTATTGTACTTAGAGAAATTATGAAAATGGGTGCCTCGAGAAGGATATCTCTCGGCCTATTTTATATATAAGCTAGTAGCAATCATAGTAGTCATGATGCAAAATGAAAAAAAATATTATTATTTTTATTATATATATATATATATATATATGTATATATATATATATGTATGTATGTATGTATGTATGTATGTATGTATGTATGTATGTATGTATATATATATACATATATATATATATATATATATATATCTATGTATATATATCTATGTATATATGTATATATATATATATACATATATACATAGATATATATACATAGATATATATATATATATATATATACATATATATATATATGTATATATATATATGTATGTATGTATATATACATATATATACATATATATACATATATATATATATGTATATATATATATGTATGTATGTATATATACATATATAAATATATATATACATATATATATATATGTATATATATATATGTATGTATGTATATATACATATATGTATATATATATATATATATATATATATATATATATTATATGTATATGTATATGTATATATATGTATATGTATATATATATATATGTATATATCTATGTATGTATATATATATATATATATATATATATATACATAGATATATATATATATATATATATATATATATATGTATGTATATATATATATATATATGTATATATATATATATATATATGTATGTATATATATATATATATATATATATATGTATATATATATATGTATATGTATATATCTATATGTATATATGTATATATGTATATGTATATATATATATATGTATATGTATATATATATATATATATATATATATGTATATATGTATATATCTATATGTATATATGTATGTGTGTGTGTGTGTGTGTGTGTGTGTGTGTGTGTGTGTGTGTGTGTGTGTGTATAAGCCAAGAGATATCCTTCTTAGGTGCCTATTGTACTTAGAGAAATTATGAAAATGGGTGCCTCGAGAAGGATATCTCTCGGCCTATTTTATATATAAGCTAGTAGCAATTGTAGTAGTCATGATGCAAAATGAAAAAAATTATTATTATTTTTATTATAGTTAATCTACAATAGTAAATTATAAATATTAAATATATGATATTTATCTGATATGTTATATGTTCACTTGAAAAATCTTATTATTAAATTAGCATTGTATTATAATTTAGGCTTAGGATTATGGATACATTATTTGGTTATGGTTAGGATTATGGGCCATGATAAGAATGTACATCATGGTTAGTATTATGGTTATGAGGGTTAAAATTTAAGGTTATAATCAAGATTATGGTTTAGGGTTTAGGATAAGATTATCATTCACACAAGGGTTTACATCATGGTTATTATTATGGTTAGGATTATGGTTTTGATTAGGTATATAATTTAGGGTTAGGGTTAGGATTTAGGATTAGGGTGACGCAGAGCTCTCCCCTATTTAGGTAATTCGGTAAGTGGTGAGACCTTCAGTGCCTTTTTTGAACCCAAAGTGATTCTAGAAGAGGTCTCTACACCTTTAGAAGATCCTACAATAAACACAAATCCACTATCCTCATTGGAGGATTTAATGTATTTTCCTAGTTTTACTCCCCCAAGCTTGGTTGATACTGGTTCCCTCTTTGACGGAGTCGGCTTGATTGATACTCGGTTCCTTTATTAACCGAGTGGGTTTGGTTGATTCACCTAGTTGTTTCCTGACACTCAATAATTTCTACTGTGTAGTGTCTCCTACTATCTTTGGCTTAGTAGTAAGAACCTTTATATTGGGAAGGGGATGGAAAGGTTCCATTCTCACTATGTGTCTCTTATGGGAGTGATTTCCACACCTTTTATGATTTGGACAACAATTTTTGGGTTTTAGGCCTTTTGGGTTTTTATCCATCTAAGCGAGGTTCTAGGGACTTAGTTCTAGATTCTTACAAAGAACATACAAAAAAATTGTATATTTGGACACCCTTTATCAAGTTATATCAAACCTTCAAACCGCAAGATCCCAACCAGTATGGATAGGGCTAATTGTCTCAGTTTCTTAAGGAAATGTTCACTAGTCAGTTGTCCAAGGAAAACCATCGATTGGAATGATGTTAGGAATTCCAAAGAGGCAAAAATCCATCATCAAATTTCATTCATCCACCCCCGAAGTGCTACTGCCACTTCACTCTTCCATATTTTGGACCAAGCACACAGAGATGCTTGCCCTAGAGCCTAGAAGAAGACTTCATAAAATAATCCCCTTTCTCCTTCTCTCTTGAGGATCTAAAGTACATTAAACCTACTTTCATTTCCTCACTTCTCATGGGAATCCCACGGAGGAAAAGCAAGTTAGGGAATTTTTTGTTAAAATCCTGATTCAGGAGGGTTTCCTGAAAACTAGTAAAGAAATTATTCTATATCTCGATTCCAATCTCCAAACTACCAAAATACAATGCATTGGACTCCTAATTAATTTCAAATGCCAAATCTATCAATCTTCTTCTTTGCACTTCCCTACCAAGCTGTACATGTACTGTTTACAACCCAGAATGTAGAGAAAAATAATGGATTTTTGTTGATTGAATGAAAAATTACATAAGTCTATCTTCCACCCACCTAGAAGGGCTATTTGAAGACCTTTCCCAATGAATCCAATTTCTTTTCAATGGTTGTGACTATTGGAAATTTTTTACAAGTCTGTAGCAACTTTTCAAAAAAGTTGTCGAGCAATATTTCTTGCATTTTGCAACTTTGTGCAAAATGTTGCATTCTTACTCCTAATGAGCCCATAACACGTAAGCCTTGGATCCTAAGGATCCCAAACATTATTAAAATAACCTAAAAGACACCTAGGAAAATTGAGACACCTAAATGTGCCTTTGGACCATAGTAAAAAACCCATGGTTTATAACCACACCAAGGGTAACTAGGGCTTACAAATTGGCTTATTAATCAATGTTTGAAAATTATTTAAAGACCCTAGAACTATATGTGTTGTACAGAGAGGAGGGGGTGTTCTTGCACCATACTCCCTTGTTTTATAAACTCAAGTCCCATGAAGAGTTTTTGAACCAAAGTTCCATGCTTTTTGATACACTCTTCACTCATCTATGTAGCGTCACTATCAGGTAACCCGTTCCACTTAACCAAGTAGTCTTTGTAGGTCTGCTTCCTGATTTTCTTGAAAAATTTAGAGTCAAGAACATTTTCCAATTGTAATTGTTGGCTTGGTGGTAATTCCTTTATCCATTCTTCCTATGTATCTTCAATATCCTACAAAGTGTTATAAGATCCTGCATCACCCTTGAAAGGAGTGAGATCACAAATGTTAAAGATAGGAGAAATAGAAATAGTAGGGGGTAAATAAATTTCATAAGCATTATCCCCAAATTTATGAAGTATTTGACAGGGAAAGATCTTTCTCATCTACAATTTGGTGTATCCCCTAGGTAGCCTTGCCTTATTTAGGTATGCCCATACTTGATCTTCTTCTTTGAAAGTAGCATGTCTTTTCTTCTTATCTCCCTGTTCTTTGTACTTTACAGTAGTCTATTGCAATGTAGCTCAGACTTGATCATGAATTTGTTTAATCCATGTAGACAATTCTTTGCCGTGTGCACTAATTTTAAATTCATTTGGTAACTCTCTCAACTCCATAACCCCTATGGGATAAAATCCATAGTTCACTTGGAATGGTGTCTTCCTTATTGACCTATTTACTGAATCATTAAAAGAAAATTCAGCCTAAAGAAGGATAGCATCCCAATTTTTTCCATATTTTTTTGTTAAACACGTTAGAAGGTTTCCTAATGATCTATTTACAACTTTAGTCTGCCCATCTATTTGAGGATGGTACATAGAACTAAATGACAAGTTTGTACCCACCTTTTTCCAAAGGGTTCTCCAAAGTGCCCTTGGAATTTCACATCTTTGTCTCAGATAATGGATGTTGGAAATCCATGAATCCTAAACACTTTTTTAAAGAAAAAGATAGCAATATGTGAAGCATCATTACAAACTTTACAGGGAACAAAGTATGCTATTTTGCTAAATATGTCAACTACAAAAAAGATGCTATCAAATCCATGTTTAGTTCTCGAAAGTCCTAAGACAAAATCCATACTCACACTGTCCTATGTCTTTGTTGGGATTGGGAGTGGTTGATAAAGACCTTGATTGGTCCTGACACCTTTAGCCCTTTGACAATAGTGCATGTATCAACAATTTTCTGACATTAGTGGGTAGCCGAGGCCAATGATAATTTCTCCTTACAAGTTCAAGTGTCTTATCAATGCCAAAATGACCCCCTAATGTGCCACAATTCTTCTCGCTGATCAAATTTTATCTCATGGAGAATTTAGGAATACAAAGTTGACCCCCTTTGAACAAAAGTGTATTTCCCCAATAGTTTTTTGAAGAATTAGGGTATAATGTGGATTATGTTTATGATTAATGAAATGTAGTTCCTTTATATATATTGAGTTTAGATGTTATCATTTCACTCTTGATATGATTATATATGCATTGATTTTATGAGGTACTGACATCAAAATCGAGTGTGCAGGAGTATGACCATGGTTGTAAATGTGGGAAAACAAGGATGGATCTATGTGAAAATCAGTTTAAAACCAAAGTCAACCCTAAGAAGAGAACGACCTCATTGTGACATGATTTTATTTCATAAATGTGATGCATGTATGTATGTGGTTGTAAATGTTTTCAAATGCATTATTTGATGTAATTTCATTTTGTGAAAATGTTAATGTTAAATATCTGCAAGGCATGCCAAGTGTGTAATGTGATGTGTACTTTTGCGAGGTGTCACTTGACACTATTGTGATGAGATGGAATGCCTAAGTGGAATGTGGACCCCACCTTTTTCTTAGGTTAGCTTGTGCATCTCTAGGCTTGGGTAATGATTTAGGAAACCAAGGTTTATGTTATCATGATTTCATTTTCGGATGCAAACTTTACTAGGATTTTTGAAGGGTTATATGGAGCCCTATGGTGTAGTTAGAGTGGGTTTAAAGTGCCCTAAGACATAGGCATGGGTTAGGGGGCCAACTTTCACCATTTTCACTTCCCTAGGCTTCCATATTGCCTCTTTAAGTAGACCATCTTTTGTAATGAAGAATTTGGAAAGATTTTCTAGGTTAACTCACCTTCCCATGTTTTGAATTGCATTTCATTTCCATACCAAGGGAAAGTGGAAAGTTAGCTAGGATCTAGAAATCTAACTTACTTTGGGATGAGGGAATGTGAGAGGAATGTTTTTAGAGTCTTTAGGAAAAGAGACTAGGGGGTTAGACACTTCATGACTATGCTAGTTTAGGTTTTGAGAGAGAGGGACTTGAGAAATTCTAGTGGTTTTTGAGAAGTGAAGCAAGCTAGGAAGAAAAGGGATAGCTCTTCTACAAACCTCCATTTTCATTGCTTAGGAAAACGGTTGGTGGTTCTACTTGCATTTTTCATGTTATTGTATTGTGAAGATGAATCTTTTGTGAGAGTTGTGATGTTTTGTTTTTAATATGCTCAAATGTATTTTGTCCTTGTTTTTTTTCCTTTTTGTGTTTATGAATTGTGAAATGGGTGTGCAAGATAATTTCTCATCCTTGGGAGGATTTGAGAATGTTTTGGGGTGAAGGGCATAGTTGGGAAATCCATGTCTTTTGAGAGCTTGGATATATGGGCATCCTTGAGGCCTACTTATGTTATACATTAGGGGCCATAAGGGATGTTTTTGAAGCTCTTGTGATGAGCTGGTATGTTGGAAGGGAGCCTTGTGAAGGCATGTAAGAATGTTTAGTATTACTTGTTTTGTTTAAGTATGACATCTCCATATGAGATATTTCCACCTTCACCCATATTGGGATCAATTATGATTCCTATGTGCTAGCTTGGGTTTGGGAGTGAAATTTGTGATGTCTATGTTTCTTGTTGATGATTGTGGGTGTTGATTATTTGTATCCCATCCTTCTTTTTTTCCCTTAGCTCGGGGGTGGCCATGTAATGGCCTAGGCTGGGAGGTGGGCCTCTATGGTCATGTGAGAAATAATTATTTTGCAGGTTTATGTTGCAAAGAGTTTGTGTTGATGGGATCATTGAAGATTGGAGTCTACAATAATTGTTTTAAAGGAACTTGTGAAGTTTATATCAGTTTATGTGAATATGTACTCTTGTAAAGAAGGATAAATAATTTTGTATTAAGTTAATTTAAAGCTCAAATGAGAATTTTTAATTTGTTGTGCAAAATATGTCCTTTGGAATTATTATTAGTTTTAATAATGTATTAGAGATCCAATTTTGTAACTTTAAATGAGAAAATTTTTATTGTGAGTAATAAAAAATAAAAGAGAGATTTCAATTGTCTTCGGGTGAATATTTCTTTATTTAAATTGAAAGATAAACCTTTGTTGCTAATTTAAGAAAGTACTGGTATTTAGAAAATGTTGTTTGTACCAAGCTAGAATAGTAAATTCCTTTATTATTCTAAACTTTACTTTGCCTAGGTTGCAATTCTAATTTCTAGAATTCTGTATTTAAAATAAAGTTTTAGTCCCAATTTATCATTTAAGGGTTCTCCATTTTCTGTTCCTTCCATTTTTGTTTGGAAATTATCTGTTTACAAGAAAAAGTAGTATTTATTTAAACATCAATCTAGGAGGAAAACTAAACATTAGGATTTTAAAAGAAATTTTTGTTGTGTATTGCCCCAATAGTTTTTTGGGCATTACATTCTGGTATCAGAGCCAGGTTATAGCTCTAGGACCTTGTTTGTTATTGACATTAAAGGAAATAGCTGTTGTTACAGGAATTTTGTGAAAATATGAAAAAACATTTAGTTTATTAATTGCTTTAAATCCCTGCAATGTCTAAGTTGTTGAATTAAAGAAATCTGTATATTAGGCAAACAAAGAATGTTGTTATGAATTGTTTTATTTTCCTGCTAGATCTCCCATTTAATAGATAGACTGATTCTATTTTGGAAATATAGATTTTGTTGCAAAATAAAATAAAATAGAGATTCATGTAAATCTAAGGGTTTAATAAATTCTTTATTTTTTTCTACTATTTATGATACTTGTACAAGTAAAAACTGTATAAACAGAAAGAGATGATAAATTTTAAAGTCCATCAAAGAAAGTAGATTATTGCATGCCCAGTTTGATCTTTCTTTATTATCTATTCATGAACCCTAAAATGATTAAACTTGTTCAATTTAAGAGGAAATATTATTATAATTTAGCCACAATTTATTAACTTGAGTTCCTGCAATACAAATTAAACAAGTCCTAAATCTCAGCAAAGATGTAGTTTATATATTTATAAATGCCTATAGTAAAATGTATATACATTTATATTTTCTGTCAAGCATAATATATTCATATTAAATAAAATGAGATGTATGTATTTAAAAATAATAATAATAACACATTTATAAAAAAAGGGTATATAAACAAATAGTAATAAACTAATTTGATTAGAATATATAATAATATATATACTAATATATATATATTATTATATAAAAAAAATATTATAACAAAATACTATATTTATTAATGTATATAATAATATATATACTAACATATATATATTATTATATACATTACAAATTAAAAATTTAACAACCTACGATTTTTTTTTTTTTAAATGAGATTTCACATGTATTGGTGGGCCGAAGCCCTAACGCATTCATGTGGGGGCTGAGTCCTCTTCGTGGCGATGGTTGAACTGACAGAGTTTCCATGTGCAACTCCCTATGTGGGTTTGTTGGGCAAGTATTCCGCCCCCCTTTACTTCCCCCTCTCTGCGTGCTATGAACACGGGGGGTTTGGGTTGGGCTATGTACCGCTTCAGCTACTGACCTAGACTCAAATCAGGGTTTCAAACCCTTGTCTTTATCATTTAAAAAAAAATAGAGGGTTTTCTCAGTCTACAACAACCCAAAAGCTTAAAGAGGTATAAACTATAAAATCTAGTGCGTATATTACCAAATACGTCAGATAATAATAAATAAGGATTTAGATCTGCATTTCAAAAAAAAGAACAATAAAGGAGTTTTATTAAAATAGAAATTATATTTATTCTAGCACCAACCACTGAATAAAAGGATTTCTTAATCTGTGTTGAACAACAAAGAACAAAGAATGACTTCTATAACAAAGATTTAAATAAATTCAATAGAGAAAATGCAAACTGTGTTAGCAAGGATTTTTAAAAAAATATTTTATTCTGTAACAGTAATAGTCACTCTGTGTCTAAACAGAGAGGATCTAAAGGAAAAAGCTCAATAACATAAAATGCATAGTACCCAAATGAATAAAACTAAATTATGGGTTTATTTTACCTTGTTGTGTATAATCCTTGAGGGTTTGATGAAACCCTAGTTCTGTCCACAAGTATAGCTTGCAAATCTCCTATAGTTTATGAGAGACATATACACACAAGTGTGTATGTGTGAACATACACACCCCAGGTATGTATATGCACACATGTATACATGTGTGTACAAATTTATTTTGCATCTTCCTCTCCACAAGCCTCTACCACAACCTACATAAACAATAAAATGAAATTAGGGTTTCAGGAGAGCTTTAAAGTTGGGCCTAACCCTAAATCCAAAATTAGGGTTAGGGACACCCACTTTGAAATTCTCACCCTCTTAATTCTTTTATTACACTTTATTATATTTTTATTTGATTTCTTTTTTTTAGTGTATTATGAAAATGACTTTAAAAAGTCACTTTTATTTTAAATAAATTTATATTATTGATTTTTAATATGTATTCTATTTAGAAATTTATGTTTTTAGGAAATTAAATAATGGTGTTTATTTTGATCTAGTACAAAATAATTCTTTTAAATGTTTTAAAGAACCTTAATAAATTTTTATCAAAGATACTAATATTAAATTAATTGTCTAAATTATATATATATATTATTGGCTTTTATTAATTAGTTTATTAGGGTTAGGGCTGAACCTTTTTGGTCATCCCCTTGGCCATTTGATTAAAATTTAAAATTGAAAATCTCTTTTGTCCCCTAAATGTTATTTTACTAATACCTTTTTAGTGGGATTTTAAGATGCCTTTTGTGGGAAAATGATTTTTTTCTTTCTAAAAAAAAATTTGCCTTTGCCTTTTAATGAGATTTGATTTTTTTTTAAAAGTTAACTAATTTATTTATTCTCTTGGTCATTTATTTTAATTAGAGAAAATTTTGCATTTATTGATTTAATTAATATTTTATTTTATTTCCTTTTGAAATTATGTAATGGTGATTTTTAATTAATGAGTGAGATTATTTTTTTGATATTTGTTATTAGATGCAATTTTAAAATTATTTAAAGTTGTGAATGTTAGAATTTTTATTTAATGAACCTTTATATTATTTTATTATTATTTTGAGTTTCGAGATTTATGAATTAATAAATTTAATATTATTTAGATTTATCCAATGTCCTATTAAAGTTTTGGGAAATTAAATGGTTATTATTATTACATTATTGACCTTTTTATCTTCTTTTAATTATTGGATTAATGGTGAATTAATTTATTAATTAAAATCCCTAGTAGGGACTTAGGAGAATTAATTGCCCTAATATTTTGTAATAATAACTTTTGAATAGAAATTTTAGTATTTATTAATTTAAAAATCCTAGTGAGAACACTAATAATGTTTAATGAAGTTTATATTAAAATTATATTTTAAATCAAGGAGTACATTCAATATATTTTAAATCTAACATTTATTAATGTCCTTCTACCCCTAATAGTTCTCTAACCCTAGTATTTTGGGGCATTACATTACTCTTGCAGATTAATCGAATTGAGGTTAACATGGAATAAAGTTTAATTTAAATTTTTATTTAAAAACTAGTTCATTAATTTAAATCAGGATAATTTTATTTTTATGGGGCCAATATATGTGGCCAGTATATTGGTCAGTATAAAAATAACATTACAACTTAACCTAGAATTATGTCAGAATCTTTAATATTCTAGGAACCTTAAAACCCATTAGGTTGCCAAATCACTATTTGTTTTGTCATTAGTGTTAGATGCCTCTAGTCACACATAGTGCTCGCCGACATGGGCAGAGACCTAGAGGCGACCATGTGGCAATAGAGGGAGATGAACATACAACTGAGGGAGTAGGTGATGTGGAGGGGCCCCCTCCTACCTCGCCAGCTAATCCCAACTAGAATATTCTTTATGCTTTGCAAAATCTAGCCGGTATTATCATGGATAGATTGCCACTAGGAGGCCAAAAGGCCAAGGTCTAGGAGTGGAGTAGGATTCCCTCTCCTAGATGAGTAGAGGAGCAGGTAGTTCATCAAGGTGAGTTAGTCCACATGAAAGAGTCATCACCTACAACAGTGCTGAGAATGCCCTAGGATATAGGGGACCTGATTAGAGACCTCGTATGACTTTAGCCACTGCCCTTTATAGGAGCCTCAGGTGGGGAAAGGCTAAGGCTTGGCTTCTAAGCCTTGAGAGATGCTTTGGGTTGCATCCTTATGAGAGAAACCTTAAGGCATGATTAGTAGTTCACATTCTGAGAGGGACCACCTCTACTTGGTGGTGGAAAGAGGAGGTTAAGAGCCATCTTGCCATAGATACCCTCACATGGGAGATCAGTATCCCCATCCATTCGATGAACTCCAGGAGGAAGTTCATGCCTAGGGGGGAGGATGTGAGGTCTCGCACCGACCCATCTTCTCTCGATAGTTGTTTTGACACTTGATTTATCTTGATGATACATTGTTTAGAGACATTAGACCTATTTTGGATTATGACTTGCTATTATTAGACCTTATGAGATGATTGTTATGGATTTATATGGTGATGATGTTGGCAAGTTGGCTATACTGATGTATATGACTTAGTATAGTGTTCTCATTATGGAAACAAAGTCATATAGTAGTTTGGAGTTAGTGCACTTGATAGGAAGATTAGAAATCAGTTAAGTGTTGAAGATTGGACAGTGTATAGATTTCCTAAAGCTTAGAGCATTAGTGCACATGCGTATGACTGAGTTATGGTATGCACCCTAGAAGATAAGTTGTTTAGACTATATTCATGCTTATTTTGTGAGTGCATGATGATATATGCAAGTATGAGAAAGATAACGATAGTTGAAGTTACACAGCCAATGTGTGCCAGAGAAGAACAGAGTAAGCAGCTGACTATTAGCATTTTTAGTTGCGGTTATATTCTAATGATGTAAAGGCTATGCACCTATTATAATTAGATTTTTGACATATATATATGTTTTTTTGTAAACACGCTTGAGCCAATTTAATTGGAAGCATTGTATGTAATAGGTTTAAGGGCTAACCTAGTTGTTTATTTTGTATGCACATATAAATATGAGATGCACCCATTGTAATTTGCATGGAAGTTGATAGAGAGTTGTGATAAGTAGAGCAGAAGTATGCAAAGAGACTATAAGATGTATTAGATATTTTCAAGAGGTCAAAGCATCAGTGCATCAAAGGAACTGATCAGATAAACAATGTCATAGTGATAGTTCATGCAGCAGATATAGCGTGTATCTAAGATCAAAAGGTTGTAGTCTTCACCACTTGAGTAGTGAGCTCTAGGATAGTGTATCCACTCCCCTAACAAGGACTATTGTAAAAGACTCCTAACAGGGTCTGAGCCTTGACAAGGTCTATTGTACTTAATGCATTATAAAGAAACTCATAATAGGGTTAAGGACCTTATAACAAGGATCATAAAACACTAGTATAGAATATTAGTGGGTGTCAATTCCCACTGGGGTTTTTACCTATTTGGGTTTCCTCATAACCATATTGGTGTTATGTGTTGATTTCATGTTTCATGTTTATGTGGATGTTCATTTGAGCACTTAAGCATTTAAGTTCAATTTAAAGATTAAGTAAAAAGATAAAAATATAATGAACACTAATTCAACCCCCCCTCCCCCCCCCCCTCTTAGTGTTCCCTTTCCTAACAATTGGTATTAGAGCTCTGGTCCTTAGCAAAGAAGTTTAACCACTTGAGGAGATCATGGAAAAAGTAGAAATGAAACATTTGAAAAGAAATTTGGAAGCTTCTCTTGAAGATCTAGACAAATCTGAAAGAGAAACTAAAGAACTAAGGGAAAAACTCAGTGATGCTCAATTAGTCATCAAAAGGCTAAGGAAGGATTTGAAAGAATGCTCTACCAGTGATCTAGGGACAATGGTCAAGAAGCTGAATGAAGAAAATACATCCTTAAAAGAACAACTTGAAGAATTTGATGATAAGCTAACTAACAATTAGGAAGTCTATGATGAACAAGTCAAAGAGAACCTTCAACTGAATGAAGAATTGAGGTAGGAAAACATGGAAATCTTAGAGCTAAGAAACAACATTTAGAAATTTTGGAGTCTAAATTGAAAGATGCAAAGAATCACATTAAAAAATTACACACCAGTTCTGATTTGATAGAATCTTAGTTGTATGTAAGAAGAGCTAAAGGAGATACTAGCTGCATTGGATACAATGAAGCACAAAATCAGATTGACAACATGCAAGAAAGAATGAAAGCACCAAAAGGCACCTTAGGTACTAAGGAGACTAGAATTCAGACTAAGGATCATATTGAACCACCTAAGAATGAACGCAAACTAGTAGACCACACTTGGTATGCATGTAACAAGCATGGACACATAGAAAGGAACTGTATAGAGGTAAGACCTTTCAATGGTTACTGTTATTCATGTAATAAATTTGGTCATAGAGCTATGAATTGCAAGACAAATCAAAAGAACATGACTCATAATCAAAGAAATCAGAATCAGTCAAATGTAAGAAGTTCTCAAAATGTTACATGTCAGATATGTAACTATAATGGTCACTCAGCTAAACAATGTAAGATGGTGACTCATGTCAATGTGTCAAGGAATATAAGGCCTCTAGTCATTTGTCACTCTTGTAACAAGGCTAGACACATCTCAAAGTTCTGTAGATCAAGGACGCAAGGTCAAGAAAGCCCTAAAAAGATAGAAGAACCAGTATTGGATCCTGAAGGAGAAGTCAAGTTTTTGAAAGCCTCAGAGGATGCGAGCATGATTTGGTTACAAGCAAAGAAGGATAAGGTTGATGAGTATGTATTGGATGCATCCACAGTGGACACACCCTCTACATCTGGATGAATCACCCTTGGGGTCATAGGGGAGGTAATTTAGCTCTAGACCCCTGCGTGGCTGGTATACTCACTCTTAGAGTATGTGCCATTGGACTTAAGCTTTTGGATACTAAGGGAACCTTCATGCAAGAGGGCACTAGCTAATTATTTGCAGAATGAAAGATAGAAATTTCCAAGTGACAACCTAGTTTACACAACAAGCTCTAATGGCAGAATTTCTACTTTAAAGTACATAGAAGTTAGAAGATCTCTCATTGAATTCGAACTAAGAGTGATTGAAGAGAAGAAGAGCCTTAGTAGTTGATTGAGAAGGATTGAAGTTTGATTCATCAAGTGATTTTCTATGCATTTGATTGGTTGCAGAAACCCTAGTTCATCGTGCCAATTCAGAATGTCTCAAAAACCTTTGTGAAAGTGATATACAAGTAAGTGATGGCTACTCCTATAGTATTTAATGTTGCAAAGAAGAAAATATATGTGTTTAAGAGGCATCCATTTAAATCTACACTAGATAAACTAGGAGTATTTTCCCACAGGCCTATGGGCGTTATGCATGTTGAGGACATTAGGTCATACATCTACTATAAGAAAGAATTAGTAGGATTGG
Organism: Chamaecyparis obtusa; assembly: GCA_027943335.1. Lineage (NCBI taxonomy): Eukaryota > Viridiplantae > Streptophyta > Pinopsida > Cupressales > Cupressaceae > Chamaecyparis > Chamaecyparis obtusa. The sequence goes on from BSBK01000243.1 coordinate 60,459, forward strand.
ACAGATTAAGGGCGCACATGGAAAATATGTTAAAATCAGAAAAAACCTTCATGGATGAGTATGCATGGTGGGATAATCACCCTATAGTGGAGTATGCTATAGCATATGAGTTCTATGAATCATAATGGATTAAGATTCTTTTGAGAAGGATTCATAATGACCTAATTTGGATAGGTGAAGTGCCGGTCAGAATTACCAGTGACCTAATTCATGAGATGACAAGCCTCTCAAGGACAGGCGTCATCCTTCCAGTGGGTAAAGATGTGAGGAATATTTTTGAACAGACTTGCAAGTCAAGGAGTGATAGGCATGAAATGACCATAGAGCCTATTGATCAAGATGACATCAAATTTATGTCTATGATACTTGGATATAGGTTTCAACACACCAAAAGGGTGAACAGTGTGTCTGCAGCCATAATTCTTGTAGCCATAAGAATTTTTAATGAAAATAGAGAGTTCAACCTCTGTGAGATCTTGGGTGCATAGCTAATTGACAACATCAAGGAAATCAAGCATGATAAAACCAAGATATTCAAGTTTGGGTCCCTAATTATCTATATGTACTTTGATATTGTTGGAAAGGTGTCAGATTCATATCTACACAAGACTATTCCTACCATGCCTCAGATATCTTTCAAGGCATCTACAAAGAGCACTCTAAGAGACTACATGGCACTAGAGTTGAAGACATTCAGGGTCAAAATGCAGATGAGGTATAGGATACCAGAGAACATTGTTGAGAAATACAAGGATACTATTTATTTTATGGTTGAGATAGACACAACATACATGGAGGTAGTTGAACCAAGAACAAAGTGGATTCATACACTAGGATATGAAGTGGAAGAGCCTATTCTTGAAGCCTATGCTCAATTTCTATTGTCAGCACCTAAAGACCCCAATGAGCCAAGATGGGGAACCTACAAGGAGAAGACAAGAGAGGTAGATGCTAAACTGAACAACACAACAACAAAGAGGAAGGTTTCCAAGGTTACCTCTGAGATCTTAAGAATACATGGAGTGTCTCAAGTAGACCTAGACAAAGTAAGGGAAAAAAAGATTACTTTGGAATTAGAGGAGCATAGATGCAACAAAGGCAAAATCAGATGATCCTAAGCTAAAGAAAGTTTCCAAGGTACACTCTATTGATGATGTAAGTGCAGTCATTCCATAATTTAAAAGCAATTTCTCTAGCCTAGAAGAATCTGCATCCTTAGTTCCAAAGGAGAAGTACTTGAAGAAGAGATTAAGTGAATTGGTTAGCAACTATACACTTGACCTAAGCTCACTAAAGGCTGGTCAAGCATCCCTGAAGGAGTTTGCAGCAAAGGGAAGAAAGATCATTGTTGAATGTATGAACCAAGAGAAGTTAACTAGTGATCTATTTAAAAAGGTACAAGAGGTACAAGTCATGATAGATAACATAAGGAAATCAGTAGAAGATCTATCTATTGATGTGAACATGTGCAACAATGTCTACCAAGGATAGTTAGACAAGATTGAGAAGGCAAAAAAATAGATGATCAAGATCAGGGCTAGGCAGACTCAGCTAAGGAATGGTCTTGCACCCTCATTAGACATACTAAGTTAGAATATCAAGGAGATCGATGCCACTAGGTGACATATGATCAAAGTCCTAGCATTGATCTAGAGAAGATGGAGAAGCAACAATATGCTTTATGCACCCATCTACAGATTGTAAATTCGCTAATCACATTTTGGAAGAAGGAGATCCAAAATATGTAGATTGCATATCCAGATGTTCGATCACAGTAAGTCTTTGTAGATTCAATTTTGACACACCTTTGTCATTAATGTCAAAGGGGGAGTATGTGTAGACTATGGATTATAGATATGCATAAGGAGATATAAGATAGAAAGATATATGTATAGGGAGATATAAGTCAAAAGTTTTTTGTATTAAGGGAAGTTAGCAACTTGGCCATATTCCTTTGTTGCCATCAATGATAAAGGGGGCGATTGTTGGCAAGTTGGCTATACTGACGTATATGACTTAGCATAGTTTTTTCATTATGGAAACAAAGTCATATAGTAGTTCGGAGTTAGCGCACTTGGTGGGAAGATCAAAAATCAGCTAAGTGTTGAAGACTAGACAGTGTACAGAGTTCCTGAAGCTTATAACATCAGCGCATGTGCGTACGATTGAGTTATGGTATGCACCCTAGAAGATAATTTGGTTAGACTATATTCATTCTTAGTCTATGAGTGCATGATCTGATATGCAAGTATGAGAAAGATACCTACAGTTGAAGTAAGATAGCAAGTGTGTGACAGAGAAGAATAGAGTAAGCAGTCGTCTATTAGTATTTTGAGTTGCGGTTATATTCTAATGATGTAAAGGCTATGCACCTATTGTAATTATTTTTTTGACATATATTTGTTTTTTTGTAAATACGCTTGAGCCAATTTAATTGGAAGCATTGTATGTAATAGGTTTAAGGGCTGACCTAGTTGTTTATTTTGTATGCGCGTATAAATATCAGATGCACCCATTGTAATTTGCATGGAAGTTGATAGAGAGTTATGATAAATAGAGAAGAAGTATTCAAAGAGACTATAAGATATATTAGAGCTTTTCAAGAGGTCAAAGCATCAACGGATCAAAGGAGCTGATCAAACAAATAGTGTCACAGTGATAGTTCATCCAATAGATATAGTGTGTATCTGAGATCAGAAGGTTGTAGCCTTCACCACTTGAGTAGTGAGCTCTAGGATAGTATGTCCACTCCCCTAATAGGGACTATTCTAGAATACTCCTAATAGGGTCCGACCCTTGACAAGGTCTACTATACTTAATGCATTGTAAAGCAACTCCTAACAAGGTTAAGGATCTTCTAACAAGGATCATAAAACACTAGTATAGAATATTAGTGGGTGTCAATTCCCAGTGGGGTTTTTACCTATTTGGGTTTCCCCATAACCATATTGGTGTTATGTGTTGATTTCATGTTTCATGTTTATGTGGATGTTCATTTCAGTACTTAAGCATTTAAGTTCAGTTTAAAGATTAAGTAAAAAGATAAAATATAGTGAACACTGATTCACCCCCACTCTCAGTGTTACCTTTCCTAACAGATGATGATATTCATACTCTTTATATGCTCGTATTGGTTTCATGCTTACCTTATGATATATGAATTCTAAATTCTACACTTGTTATGCTATCTTATAGAATAGTAAATGTTGATAGTGTAATGGTTCAATGATTTAACTTAGGGTTACTTGTTTATGTAAAAAATGAAATTACATTTTGATGTTTGAAGAATTAGGGTATAATGTGGATTATGTTTATGATTCATGAAATACAGTTCCTTTATATATATTGAGTTCAGATGTTATTATTTCACTTTCGATATGATTATATACGCATTGAGTTTATGAGGTACTGACATCAGAATCGAGTGTGCAGGAGTATGACCATGGTCGTAAATGTGGGGAAACAAGGATGGATCTATGAGAAAATCAGTTTAAAACCAAGCTCAACTCTAAGAAGAGAACGACCTCGTTTTCACATGATTTTATTTCATAAATGTGATGCATGTATGTATGTGGTTGTAAATGTTTGTAAATGCACTATTTGATGTAATTTCATTTTTTACATAAACAAGTAACCCTAAGTTAAATCATTGAACCATTACACTATCAGCATTTACTATTCTATAAGATAACGTAACAAGTGCAGAATTCAGAATTCATATATCATAAGGTAAGCATGAAACCAATATGAGCATATAAAGAGTATGACTAACATCATCATCATATAAATCTATAAAAATCATCTCATAAGGTCTAATGATAGAAAGTCATAATCAAAAATAGGTCTAATATCTCTAAATGATGTATCATCAAGATAAACCAAGTGTCAAAACAATTGTCTAGCTAAGATGGGTCAGGGCAGGACCTCACAAAAAGACCATTCTGCAATAAATATTTTTAATAAGTAGATTTATATGCATCTGAGAGAGTAGAGAAAACCTTCTAGATGTCACCAAAGTCTTAATAATCCTTGTATAGGTGCTTTAGGGCATCAATTCCCATGCTTTGGATCTGTGCTTCTTCCACCAAAAGTACTCTTATACTATGAGCATCTGCAACTTTGTTTGAGGTTCCTTTCTTATTCTTTATAGAAAATTTGAATGCTCAGAGCTGTTCAACCCATTTCATGTGCCTGCATCTTAACTTATCCTGATTGTTGAGAAAACTTAAAGCATGATTATCTTTAAAGACAATAAATTCCTTAGGAAGAAAGTAGTGCCTCCATTTCTTGAGGGCTTGAACCATAGCATAAAGTTCCAAGTCATATGTATTATATTTCTTCTTTGCTTCATTCAATTTTTCTGAGAGGAAAGCCACTGGTCTTCCATCTTGACTGAGGACTGCAACTATGGCTAGGTTACTAGCATCTATCACTACTGTGAACAACTTGTTGAAGGCTGGTAGTGCCAAAATGGGATATTCTACTATTCTCTCCTTCAAATACTCAAAATCTTCATCTACTTGTGTTGTCCAATAGAATTTTTTTTTTCTACCACCCTTGATGGTATCAAGTAAAAGTGCACAAATGTGACTAAAATTTTTAATAAAATTCCTATAAATGGTAGACAATCCATGAAAGATCTTGACTTCTCCTGGAGTCTTTGGTGTGGGTAAATTAATGATAGCCTCTACCATTTTAGGATCCATCTTTAGTGTGCCCTTTGAGATGACAAATCCAAGAAATATTAGTTCTTTCTATATGAATGTACACTTTTCCATATTTATGGATAGTTTGTTCTCATGTAACCTTTGGAGAACTTGTTCCAAATGTCTCATGTGCTCTTCTATAGTCCGACTAAAAATTAGGATGTCATCTAAATAGAAGACTACAAACTTTCCTATAAAATCATGAAGCACTTTATTCATTAATCTCATGAAGGTGCTAGGAGAAAATTGCTAAGGCCAACTGTCATCACAAGCCATTCATATAATCCCTCAATGAATTTAAATGCACTTTTCCACTCATCTCTAGGCCTTATCCTTATTTGATGATAGCCTACCTTAAGGTCTATTTTAGAGAAATAACATGCTCCTCCAAGTTGGTCTAATAGATCCTCTATTCTGGGTATAGGGAATCTATATTTGATTGTTATTTTGTTTATTGCCCTAGAGTCAGTGCATAGTCTCTATTTTCCATTCTTTTTAGGGGCCAAAACACTAAAAAATGCACAAGGGTTGAGACTCTTTTGTATGAGTCCTTTTTTCAACAATTCACTAATTTTTCTAGTGACTTCTGCATTCTGATCAGGAGTGAGTTTATAAGAAGCATTGTTAGGTAGGGAAGCACCTAGAATGAAATCTATTTGGTGTTAGATGTCCCTCAATGGTGGGAGTTCATCTGGTGTGTCTCCTACAACTATTCCTTTGTAATTTTGCAGTAGACTATCTACTTCCTTTGGTACTTCTTTGGGCATTTTTTCTCCTTTGGTTTAAGGACTAGGGCATATCCTACCTCTGAATCTTGAAAAGTGATGATCATCTCTTGTTTTCCTACAAGAATGACTAGTTTTTCCTTCGGTTTTTCTTTTTGAGGGTCAGGAAGAGGGAGGAGATTGTATTTTTGATCATTCTAAATAATTTGATATTTGTTTGTGACTCCATCATGTTTATCCTCTAGATCATATTGCCAAGGGTGACCTAGTAGTAGGTGAGAAACATCCATATCTACAATATCGCAAAGGACTCTATACTTGTAGTCTTTAATGGAGAAATCTACCCAAGCCTATTCATTTATAAGGGTTTGTTGTCCCTTAGTTAACCAAGATACATGGGATGGGTTTGGGTGGGGTACTTTTTCCAATTTTAATTTATCTACCATCTCTCTAGATATAAGATTTTTAGTAGAACTAGAATAAATTACTAACTTGCATAACTTTCCATGGCTTTTGCAATTGGTCCTGAAAAGATTCTTCCTTTGAGGAGGCTGCACTGGTACATGTGCTTGGATGAAGGTCCTCTTCATCATGAGGGATACACCTTATTTTCCCATATAGTCTCTTACACTATCAACATCATCTTCTTGTACTAGGTTGGCTCTTCTTTCACCTTGGTTATTTTGCTTGTCTCTATCTGGACACCTATTGGTGTAGTGTCCTATTTGGTTACAATTGTAACATCTAATTTGTCTATTGTTTCTTCCACCATTTCTACCCCTGTCATTTCCTCTTCTACCTATGTATCCACCTCTTGAGCTTCTTTCTCCTTGGGTGTTCTCTTTATCAAATTCTCCTTGTGGTCTATTGTTTTATCCTCTTCATCTAAAATTTCCTCTACCTCTTTCATTCTTATCTTTTCCTCTACCACTCTATTCATTCCTCCTTTTGAACTTTTCTTCAACTTTTAATGCCAATTGATAGCATTGGTTCATTGTAGTAGGGTTTGTCAAACTAATTTCATCCTGAATTGAGACCCTTAGGTGTTGCATAGACTGAGAAATCTTCACACATTCTAGTTCATCAAGCTTCGATTTCATTACCAATCGCTGAAATTCTTCAATATAACTAGAGATATCCATCTCCTTTTGTCTTAGACTCATTCTTATTTTATGAATTTGGGCTTCATAATCTTTAGGGACATAGGTTTCTCTAAGCAGGCCACCATCTTCTTCCAAGTGGTGACTGGATTATTTCCATTCTTCACCCTGTCATCTTGGGTGCAGTTCCACCATGTGAGTGCAGAGCCTTTGAGCTTTGACTTAGAAATCTTCACTCTCTATTTCTTAGGGATGTCTGCATAATCAACTAAACTATTTAGGGCATCCACCCAATCCATTGCAGCATCTAGGTCCATCTTCCTAGTGTATGTAGGCAACTCAATCTTGGCATCCATGGTTCTCCTCTCCATAGAATTTAGATTCTTCATGAGTAGCCTCTGGTCTGGAGGACATTCCTCTTCTTCCTTCTCAAGGGGTTCTTCTTCACTCCCTTCTTCCACATCATCAGAGTTTCCACTACTTATCGTTTGAAGCTCTTCCCTAAGCTTGTCAATTTCTTGCCTCATCTGCTGCATTTTAGTGTCTCTTTGTTCATCATGATTTGTCCTTTTCTCTCTTAGGTATCTTACTATGTCTACATTGGTCATCCTTGTTGACAACCCTCCTTCATCTTCTCCTTCCATGGTGCTAGTATATCTTAACCCTAAGGGTCTTAGATGCTCTGATACCACTTGACGTAGAGCTTTCCCCTATTTAGGAAACTCAGTAAGTGGTGAGACCTTCGGTGCCTTTTCTGAACCCAAAGTGGTTCTAGAAGAGTTCTCTACATCTTTAGAAGATCCTACAAAAAATACAAATCCACTATCCTCACTAGAGGATTCAATGTATTTTACTAGTTTTTCTCCCCCATGCTCAGTTGATACTCAGTTCCCTCTTTGACCGATTTAGCTCCGTTGATACCCAGTTCCTTTGTTAACCGAGTGGGTTCAGTTAATTCATCGAGTTGTTTTCTGATGCTCAGTAATTTCTACTATGTAGCATCTCCTATTGTCTTTGGCTTAGTAGAAAGAACCTTTATATTGGGAAGGGGATGGAAAGGTTCCATGCTCACCATATGTCTCTTATGGGAGTAATTTTCACACCTTTTAAGATTCATACAACAATTTCTAGGTTTTAGGCATTTCAGGCTTATAGCCCTTTGAGCGAGGTTCTAGGGACTTAGTTTTAGATTATTACAAAGAACCTACAAAAAAAAATGTATATTTGGACACCCTTTATCAATTTATATGAAACCTCCAAATTGCAAGATCCCAAACAATATGGATATTACCTAACAATTCTTGATCCACTTATCCTAATAGGGCTAATTGGCTCAGTTGCTTAAGGAAATGTTCACCAGTAAATTGTCCAAGGAAAACCACTAATTGTAATGATATTAGGAATCCCAAAAGGACAAAAATCCATCATCAAATTTATTTCATCCACCCCCAAAGTGCTACTCCCACTTCACTCTTCCATATTTTGGACTAAGGATATAGAGATTCTTGGCCTAGGAACCTGCAAGAAGACCTCATAAAACAATCCCCTTTCTCCTATTCTCTTGAGGATCTAAATTAAATTGACCCTACTTTCATTTCCCCACTTTGCATAGGAATCCCACGGAGGAAAAGCAAGTTAGGGCATTGTTTGTTAAAACCCTGATTCAGGAGGGTTTCCTGAAAACTCGGTAAAGAAATTCTTCTATCTCTCAACTCTGACCTCAAAACTAACTCAATCCAAATGAATTGGATTCCTAATTCATATTAGATGTCAGACCAATCAATCTTCTTCTTCACACTTTTGTACCAATCCGTACATGTACTGTTTATAGTCCATAATGTAGAGAAAAATAAAGGGATTTTTATTGATTGAATGCAAAATTTCATAATTCTATCTTCTACCTACCTAGAAGGGCTATTTGAAGACCTTTCCCAATGAATCCAACCATTTTTCAAAGGTTGTGACTCTTGGGAAGTTTTTACAAGTTGGTAGCAAGTTTTCAAAAAAGTTGTCGAGCAATATGTTTTGCATTTTGCAACTTTGTGAAAAATGTTGCATTCTTGCTCCTAATGAGTCCATAAGGCCTAATCCTTGGATCTTAAGGATCCTAAACATTATTAAAATAACCTAAAAGGCACCTAGGAAAATCTAGACACCTAAATGTGCCTTTGGACCATAGTAAAAAACCCATGGTTTATAAAAACACCAAGGGTGACTAGGCCTTACAAGTTTGCTTATTAATCAATGTTTGAAAATTATTTAAAGACCCTAGAAGTATAGGTGTTGTGCAGAGTGGAGTCGATGCTCCTGCACCATAGGGTTAGGATAATAATTTTAGTTAATGTTAGATTCATGCTTTGCGTAAGGAATATAGATAGGGTTAGGGTTAGGATAATAGTTTATATTATATTTAGGATTAGTATTTTCATAAGGCTTAAATTTTTTGTTATGGTTAGGATTAGGGTTAGTGTTAGGGTTATGGTTAGAGTAAGGGTTTGCACATGATGATTAGAATTATAGTTATTATAATTACGGTTAGGATTTAGGGTTAGGGTTAGGATTATGAGTTTTGTTAAGTCTAGTTTAAGAGGTAGAATTTGGATTATGTAAAGGGTTAGTGTTGCAATTAGGTCTAGAGATAAATTAGGATTAGGGTTAGATGTAAAATTAATATTATGGTTAGGGTTGGCATTACATCCTAGACCTAATTACACCCTAACTCCTATTAAACTATATCATAGACCCTAATTGAAATATACCCTTAATTATATCCCTACCTTGTTTTAACCTAAATCCTTTAACTAAATCATAACCGCTAATTAAATTTTAACACTTATGTTATTTTAAATCTAACATTATTTTAATTGTAACCTAAATAAAATATTTCTCTTGTAACTATCATTGAATCTCATTAAATATTTATTTACTTTAACATATTTGAAATATATTTCTATTTTTATTTTTGTTAATCCAACTTATCTTATATACCCTATAAAACTTTATTTCCCCTATATTAAAATTTTAGATAGATATTTTTTATTGTATGCACTTCCTAAGCCCTAATTAAGGAGTTGATCTACCCTTTATTGGTAGTTCATCATTATTCTCTTGACAATGGGATTGGGATTTTTTAAAAATATATTTAGACCACTATGATTGAGTGATATCAATACATATGCTATTAACTTTGATGTGTTATTTAATCTTTGTGTCATTCAATTATTTCTTTCATGAGGTTGTAAGGGATTTGTACATTTTAAAAGTTTATGCTTGTAGTGGAAGAGACATGTATTACATATTTTGAGGTATTGTTTATTTTTTGTCTATTATTTTTAGTTATTTTATTTAATGTTGAATTGTGGAGAATTGTATATTTCTATAATTACAATTTTGAAAAATAAAAGGATTGTTTCAATATATAGAAACATAATACATCTTTATTTAATTTAGTTGAAATATAGGAAAAAATTCAAAATATTGATTAATTTTTTATACGAAAAATCTGATATAGTTGATAGGAAAAATGTAAGAAAAACCACAAATTTTCACTATAATCAATCGAAGGAAAATGCACATGAGAATCACATCTTTTTTGGAGACTTGCACATCGAAATTTCATGCATGCATTCATATCATTTACTATTGCTAGATCTCTTTTCTAGTCCCTTGGAAATTATGAAAAAAAAAAATCTATATAGACAATCAACTTGAATGCAATATTGTTAACCTATATATTAACATCTAACTATTTGATATTAACATCTATCTATTTATTTGGAGGATGTATCTATAGAGATTTTGTTTGGAAACAACAAAAATCAAATGCCCTCATTTATGTTAATTAGTAAAATGATTTTTTTTAAAAAATTAATAGAAAGAGACCATCAATCTTATATTTACGATTTTTCTAATTTGATCCCTTAAACCTTGGACTTTCTCATCTTTTCTCATAATCTTTATGGAACATCCAAAATATGAGATATCATTGTCTATAAGACTATTTACTTTCTAAATTAAAAAATTAAATACATTTAATTGAATCCTTGTATTGTATGGTATTAGTTACCCTTTTTTAGCTCTACAGTTTTAACATGTACAAAAACTGTGTTAATTAGAAACATTTATTTTCAAATTAGAAATAAATCAACAATATTTTTTTAAATTAAATGTATTTAATTTTTTACTTTAGAAAATATTGTCTTCTAGATAATGATATATCTTTCTTATTTGATTTGATTTGATATATTTGAATTAGTGTCAAAATATCAAATCAAATCAAATTGTTAAAACATCTAAAATATCCTAAGAAAAAAAATATCTTAAAATATCCCAATTTGGTTTATTTAAAATTTCGCTTAAATATTGAAAATTTTGGTTTGGTTTATTTTGGATATTTTAAATTGTATTTAAATTTTGCCTAAAGTTTATTGAAATATCCTAAGAGAAAATGTCAGCTACAAATTTAAAATTTGGAAAACCCAATTACAGAGTGGGAAAATAGAAAAAGGATCAACTATTTTTCCAATATGGTAAGGTTCAATTTTTTGTTTCAAATTATATATTTATATATAAGTTTTTTTAATAATAACAACACTATGTGAACATAGGCAAGTAATATACACAATAGAATTTTTTTTTCACCTTCAATGTATATGTTTTTTATATCTATTTTTTAATAATATAATGGTTTTGATAGAGTTAGAACATGATACATGCATTTTAAATGCCAAATCTATGAAATTCCATGGGTGATTTGCAAAGATACCATGACTAGTTAACAAAAATCATGATGTTAAAATTTAAATTTTGTAATTGAATATATTTTCAAAATACACTATCTTTAATCTAAATGACTGTCAAGATTTACCTCTTATACTCTTATTCACCAATCTAAAAAGTCATTTTCACATTCAATGTAGATATTTTCTATATATGTTTAGCAATAATATATAAAGATTTTGATTCTGAAAAAAATCATTAAATAATGAATACATAAATTGTTGTCACCTTATATGTAAATTATCTATATATGTTTTACAATAATATATAAAGATTTTGATACAATTATAGCATGATACATATATTTTATAGGTCAAATCTATGAAATACCAAGAATGGCTTGCAAAGAAACCGCGACTATAAAAACAAAATCATGTTAAAATGTAAACTTTATAATCAAATATATTTTAAAGATACACTATGAGTAATCTAAATGAACCTTTGTTGGCGTAATACATTTTTAATAGGTAGTTCATTCTGTTTGTGACCAGTGTGTAATTGGGTAACTACTCTTATCGATTACCAGTACGTAACCGTTATATTCTCTCCTTGTATATATCTTCGATCTTTGATCATAATAAAACATCGAATGGTTATCTACTTTATCATCTCTGACATATGGTATCAGAGCGTGTATGTTAGACTGAGCAGTTTTGTGACAGAGTGAGTAAGTAAGACTGAGTATGTGAGACGAGCCTACAGAAGCATGATGTGTTTTGTGACATGCTAGCAGATGAGGCATGTCTACATTGAGGTGGTGTCCACGGTGATTGGTGGTAGTTGACATTTTTATTTGTTTATTTATAGAGACACTCCATCCTTCCCCTATTTAAAGAACTTACCTCCTCACATAGTCACGTGCACTGGTTTATCATCTATGGGATAAAACTTCATCAAACAGGTAAAATCTGTGTGTCTATCTCGTGACGATGAATCTTTGTTTCGCTAATGGTTGGGTTGTGCTATTCATCTATTGCATTGATAGTGTTATAGTTTTAACTTTTAATAATTGTGCACTCACTAATGCGCTCATATGATGAATTTTACCTGTGCAGAATACGTTTCTTAAAGCAGTAAATAGTGTGTGTTGAATTTCTTGTGCCTCTGGAGAATACCTCTGATCATGTCTTTTGATTTGTTCTTCTGAATATGTTTGGAGTATTGTAGTCCATATGTGTTGATTCGTTCTCTGAGCGTGTGTGGAGAGTCTGATCGAGCCATCATCTGAGCGTGCGTGGAGTGTCTGTTCTCTTCTCCTATCGTGCATGATCATGCGTGGAGTCATGCCTGAGTATATTCTTCTCTTCCATTTCTGAGCATATACTTTCTATCAACATTTTATAAACAATGGCTCTCTCTTGATCGTCAACTTTATTGGATTCAGTGCACGTATGATAAGGTATGAATCAATAATTGGAGCAGAGTTGTTTGTAGTCACTGTTGAAGAGTTTGTGGATATGAGACGACAAAGTTACATTGGCATTCAATTTTACTATGGGCTTGTGCTTCAATAGTAATCGGTACCTCACAGTCGCTTGATATTGGTCATTTTGATTAAAGACTCTTGGTGAAGAACTGTGTTTCCAATACATCTAGAATATAGTAAGTACGCACTTTCAACCAAGTATAGAATACATAACTTTTTTTATTTTGTGAGTGGTTTGCGGTAAGAAAACTAAGTTTCTAGTGTTGTTGTTCAATGAAGATTTCATTAGATAGATACTTTAGTTTCAATTTTTATACATGGAGAATAAAAATACAAATGCAATTGATGAAGAAAAACCTATGGGGCATAGTAAGCGGAAAAGAAAAACCACCTACAGATGCAAATAAATTGTTGGACTGGAACAATAGAGATGATAAAGCCAAGGCTATTATTGGTCTCGGTCTTGCAGATTCTAAACTTCACCATGTAGATCTAGATAACACTTCTGCCAATATTTGGGATAATCTAAACAAGTTGTTTGGAGAAAAGCTATCAATGCAAATTTTTCTCTAAAAATTCATTTGTTTAGATTCAAAATAGAAATTGGGATCACAATGTCAAATCATATAAGTAATTTAAGGTACCTCATTAGACAACTTGTAGAAGTTAAGGCTCATGTTGATGATGATGATGCTAAGGTCATCCTGTTAAATAGCTTATCTTCCAAATATAATAATATTTTCTTTACACTAAGTCATCTCACTTCGCAGACTCTAGAGAATATGATTTCAACCCTTCTAGTAGAAGAAAATAGGACAAAGAAAGTCATAGAAGAATATCATCAAATAGATCAGGTACTATACTCATAAAGTACTTAAAAAATAGTCAAATAAAAATAGAAGAGACAATAAATGTTTTTACTGTAAGAAAAAGGGGCACACAACATGGATTTGTAGAACCAGAGCTAGTGATGTTCTTAAAGGAAAACTAAAAGAACAATTTGAAAAAGGTAATGTTACATTCATTGAGGATGAGGATACATCAGATGATAGAGAGGTCGTTAATGATTTTCAATCTTTCATTAATCATAATTTTGTGCTTTGAACCTTCACATCTGGATGTTGGCGGTATCGGAGGATGGAGGATATTCCATCATCTCAAGTCAACTTCTCGCTTTGACATGGTGTTCAACATGAGGAGCATTTTTGGCATTTTTGGATTTCTATTTTGTTTTCCTTTCTAATGCTAAAAAATTTGAAGAATGCATATCTTGTGAAGACTAGTTTTGGAAATAGGTTTGGGACATGGTATAGCGCTCAATATGGATTGTTGTCAAGCAAGATTCAAAGTATATGATCAGGAATTATACCCTTTCGCGGTAACTAAACAATGATAGAGATCTGTCACATCTCTTAGAGATCATTATTGAATAATTCAAGACTCTGTTATTTAAGAGTACGAGACTAAGGACTTAAGAACGCATCTTGAAGCTACACCTTTCCGTGGGTCAAGTGACAACTTGATGGAGCCTTGTTTGGTTCAGGGTCTGCTACTTCAGACGAAGAATTTCTCAACATATGTATTCATATTATGTAATCAACATGTTTCTTTTATGCAGGCCTTAAGGGGAGGTCCCCAAGACAAGGTCTTTTTATGATTTTAGGATCAACGTATTAGTGGGGAAATTTTGGCATAATACATTGTTAATAGGTAGTTCATTTTGTTTGTGACTAGTGTGCAACTGGGTAACTACTCTTATCGATTACTAGTACGTAACTGTTATATTCTCTCCTTGTATATATCCTCGATCTTTGATCATAATTAAACATCGAAGTCTTATCTACTTTACCATCTCTGACAACCTCAAGATGACCCTCTTACTCTATTCTTCACCACTCTAAAAATTCATTAAATGATCAATACATAAATTAAAAAGTACCATTACTACTTGTATATTCCTTCAAATCATTTAATAAAATGTAACATCTTGATCTATTAATCAAGAATTATTTTTAACTTTAGAGAGATTCTATAATAAGTAAACATTTAATCAACATCTAGAATAGTGCATTAATATATCTGGATATGATTGTGTCACAATATTTTTACTATCAATGTTTTTTTCTTTCATCCTGATGATGAATCATTAAGTGTGATCTGAAACATTGATAGTGAAAATATCGTAACACAATGATGCCCAAATATATTAATGCACTGTTATCATAGATTATGGAAATCTGCTATCTCCAACATCTAGAAACATATTTTTTTAATTTTTTATTCAAATTCTATTATTAGCACAACTCTCCATAATAGTGTATAAAATTACGGTTTCATACTCTCTTAACACACCGTGGCCAAACTGTCTGCATATGTTTACCTATGATTTAACTGTCAATCTATAGCGTGCCGGTATTACCTACAATTTGTCAATTGTAGGTGTTTCCACACGAATATATATTCTCACAAATTGCGAGTTTTAAAGGTATTCCCCTTGATAATTAGGTGTTTAGTTTAGGTAATCCATTTTTCTAGACATTAGCTGACATACAAGTAATTAGTCAATATCTAATATATAAATTAAAAAGCGTTATTATTACTGGTTTAATTTTTTTGAGTTATTCAATAAAATTTGGTACTATCATCAATTAATCAGATATTTAATTTAAGTTACGTTTATGCCGAAGTTTAAATTTCAAATAGGTAATATAGAATTTTTTGTCCTAAATTCATTCTTTGTCAACAGTAGATATACTGCAACTATCAATTTAATTAAGTACTATTGATTTGTATTATTTAATAAAACATGGCACATTCACCATTCAATCCAGCACATATTTACTTTTCCAGAGATTCTATGATAATTAAAGTACTTAGCCAACACTTAGAAATACAAATTTTATAAATTTTAACTTAAATACAACTATCGAACGTGGCAAATTAGGGCGTTATTCTCTCTTGATACCCATGTGGCCAACCTTTGACACTCTCATGAATCACGATTTTATGTGTTTTTCCTGTAATTGTATGGGAATGTGCATATTCATCTATTGTTTAATATGGCATAGCTCTTCAGAGCAGCGTACCTGAATTAATTGAATTTTCACACATCCTTGTCAATTCAATCTCCCTCGGCTTGCTGGACTTCTTATCTTTCACCTTCTCTTGCATCCCACTGACTCTCTTCTTCACACTCATGTTTGTCTTACATAAATATGAAATTCTTGATGAAATATAAACATCTCAGATTGCAAAGAAATATGAATGAGAGATCTGTTGGTTCTCTTCCACTGTCGTGCATGACTCTTCGGTTTCTTTTATAACTGTTATACATTTTGTTTTTATTGACACAGCAAATTTGATTTGAACTTCCCAGCTCTAAATGATGATAATGAGCAATTGCGTAAAGATCTTCACGAAAAAAAAAATATAAAAAGAATTGTTGCCAAGACTCAGCATAAGAAAATTAAATGCACGTTAATTTTTTTTTAAATTGCTAAATGTTTACATTGAAGATTGATGTCACTTAGAAAGTCTATCAGCTTAATAAATAAATAAATTTTCATTGTAAAACTATTACATAATATATTATTACATTGTTTTATCTTTTGAACTCAGTATGTAATTTCTTGAACATTATTATTCAACTCATAAGATAAATGCTTTGTAAAACGGTATAAATATTTGTTAAATGTAAGATAAATGATCGATGTATCCATTGTGTTGGTCACTTGTAAGTACAAATGTTTCAATTATATAGCCTTAGATTAATCAATTTTTAGCCTTTGTGAAGTCGTTGACAATTTTCAAATCTCTTACTTTATCTTATGTAATATTTTGGGGTCTACTTCACTTGCTCTCCTTAACAATTTTCTATCATCTACGGATATGAAAGTAGCTTCTCCTACTCCACATCTTGTATTGGGACTTCTTCCTACACCTATCATTCCTCCTACATATGGTGCATTTCGTCCTCCCAAACACTATAAAAGGTAGATAAAAGTGTCTAGCATCTCTTATCTCTCAACCATTAAATTGGCTCCTTTCGTTCTTCCTTCTATTCATAGAGAGAATGAAGAAGATGAATCAATGTTGAGTGATCCCCAATCTTCTTCTCAATATTTGATTTATAACTAGAAAAAAAAAATGTGAGGAAATGAAAATGAAGATAATATGATAAGGCTTGTGATATGGACTCTAAAATTGGTTCTTCTTCTAAGTCGTCCAATGTTGATTTGGTCTCATTTTCTACATCTTTACCAGCCTTGCCAAAATTTAAAGTTGTCAATGCATAAGGATTAATATTTTTCTCTTTCTAACATTAAATATCCTATTGTGAGTAATTTGGAAGCTTATTTTGATGATAATGTTCATATTGTTGATGTTGCTAATGGCGATTTATCTTGTATTTTCAAAAGCATTAATGTTAGCTTTATTTGGCACACATTACTATTCAATGAGATATAGAATGATGTTAGCTAACTAAAAGAGAAATAAAAATTCAATTTTAGTTATCTCATCGTGATAATGGATCATGGAGCACAATGATGGGAAAATTGATTAACGTCAAATCCAGAATATAAATTCACACTGATAAGTAGGAGATATTTTCCACAACAAGTCAAATTGTGATAATGCTATCACGACCCAACTATTTAGATTTTTTTAGTCAAACTCATTTACTCATGTTACATGAGTAGTGGTTCACATGAACCCATGGGTCAATGAGTTTGACTCAAAAATTAAACAGTTGAATCCTGATAGCAATATCACAAATTCACATTACTATAAACTAAAATTAAGAGAAGATGATTTGCAAGTTGATAGATTTCAAAAAAAAAGTAATGGTATAAAAAAGAAATATTTATAAAATGTAAGATATATGGTTGACGTATTCATTGTGTTTTTATAATAGCCAATCATGTCCACAGCTCACAAGATATGGCCTCTAGAAGTTGTGTTACTTTGGGAGGAAAAATAAAATCCCTTCAAATAATCCTTTGAGTTCTAAAACTTATTTGGGGAATATTATTAGCATATTCCAATGTAAGAGAAAAATAGTAATCATGTAACAATGTTCAACCTCTAGAAACTTCTAGGGTGGCTAAAAATCCCAATATAAAGAACACTAATAGGGTTATGAGGGAAAGTTCGAGTGTTGCATATGGTGGCTTTGGTTTGCATATTATTGTAATGAAAATGTCAATGTGGTTGTAGAATGTTTTATTTATGATATTATAATTTTATTCCATTGAAGATAATAGAAAGTGAGTATTTTTCTTCTTGTAATTTTTTGTCTATTTTTCTATTGTGTTGTGTGTTTTTTGGCTAGTAAGGAAAGCACCCTTTATTAGTGTTGATCTTGAGTTTGTTCATTAATTATTCTCATTCAGTAGCTTGGGTGAATCCTGTTTGCTTAATATGATACCTACCTTACCTAACATTATTGAGAAACCTTCTCTTCATCCTTCTCATGATGAGTATGACTCTTCAATACAATTGCCTAATGAATGATTTCATAAGATTGAAAATAAGTTAGAAGATTTTCAATAACTTGTGAATTGAGAATATTTGATTGAAGATTTTATTCCCTTGATTAAAGGTTTGATGAAACTAGTTAAAAATGATGAACCTAGCATGAATTTTTTGTGGTATATCTCACATATTGGGTCATAACACTATGAAGTTGGCTACTTGCACAAAAATGTTTATACATTGCACTCATCCAATAAAATTTTAAGTGTCCATTCTTATACAATATTCTTGTATACACATATCCATCATGTATAGAACAATAGAAAATGGTAATGTTATCCATGTTAGCAGTGGGGAGATCCTACTAATCAATATTATTATGGTGTGCCTTTTAGGTAAATCTCTTTTTTTTTTATCAATTATCTGCTCCACCCACCTACCACAATATTCCTCCTAGATACCATACTTAACCTTTGAATAGTCCATCACAATCTAATCTTTCCTAATCTATTTCATAAACTAAAGATACCATAAACCAAACTTTGAAAAATATTTCATCTTTACAACTAAAAATAGCCAACATAATCTAACTAAAATCTAATTTATGCATACATATTCTACACATAGCATGCCTTTCATTAAGATCACTCATACCCCACTTATACAACACAAATAACATTCTCTATTTGGGGAATATAATTGACAAGCTGACCCTCAAACTTGTGAAATGTTTTCCACTTTATGGAGTGACATCTTTTATGAGTAAAACCATCATGGAAAATATTTATCTCATTCTTTAAAAAGAAATCTCTAAAATAACTTTGTTCCTTTCCTAGTTATTGAATTGTTAAATTTTGACGATTTAAATATGTAATCATTTCGCATTTTTAAAATAATGTTGGGCTACAAGTTATGCTGACTAATTTAGTGTATTGAAAGCATGGTGTTAAGGAATATATAACTAATTTTGTTGGAGATTGCAATTTTTTTTATCATATTCACTATATTGATTTTTAAAGGATTTTTATTAATATTTAAAAAAATCTTAAAGAGAAAATATTTTATTTTGTGAATTAACATCTTTCACACAATTTTGTATAATGCTTTATAATTATTGACTTCAAGTTAACCAATACGAAACCTATTCTATTTTTTTCTCTATTTTATAGGAATAAAGATGCTCATGAAACATTTTTAAAAATTAGAAAAGAAAATAAAAAAATTATTATGATCAATAACTAGGATTCTTCCAACTATATTGCAACCCATGTTGCAACTCCAACAACACCTTTCATAGCTTAAATTTCATTTAAATTCAAGCATCTCAATTTTACACCCATTTTTTTTTGTCCTTGCACAAAATCATTATTCAATTGAGTAATAATAATATGGTGAATATATCTCCTTTCCATCTTACAGATGTTTCAAAACCTTTTCTAGCATTTTTTGAATCAAAATCCTTTTTTAAGTTCCATCATCAACCCAAGTAGGACAAAAAAAAAAATACATGCATCTAAAGCATGAAATGGAAGACCTGTAATGCCCAAAATAATCGGACAAAAACACAACAATTTTTTTTTTTTTTGAATAGACACTTTCATACACCTAGGACAACTAGGTTACACAATAGCCCTTCGATGCGAAGCTTCGGGAATGACACATAAGGGATCATATGGCAAGTGCTGGCGTGCCTCCATCCCCTACACGATGGAAGTCATTAGGCAACAATGGAAATAGTAAGAGTTTTAAAGGGGATAACTCTTCCCTATGTTTTCGTGTTGTTCTAGGATAATACGGTCTATTCCTATGAATTTTGTGAAGTAAAAATAAATATTTGTAATTAAATAGTTTATTTGAATACTAGAATGATAAATAAAAATCTTTGGCAAAGCATTGATAAACTATATTCCCTTATTAATTTTTATAACATTTATCAGGTTATAAAATTTAGAAAATTCATTTAATAAAATTTATTCCTAATATTCATAATATGGTAGGTTTAACTCTGTAATCAACTTTAATAACTTTTTAAATCAATACCATTAATATAACAACATAACGGTACCTAAATCAATTTGGTTAAACATTAAGATATAAAATAAAATAAGACAAATAAAAATTTAAAAGAAAATTACTTAACTATTAAATCTAGGTACAAGTGATTTATTATTTCCAATTGAATAAATAACATAATTTAATTTTAAAAAAAATTAAAAGAAAAACCTTCAATGATAAAGCCACACCATAAACTTTATTAATATAATTCCTAGGGAACTATTAAAATGTAACACATAGGCTATATAAGAAAAAAATAATTCATTTTATCAATTTATAATTTCACTCTTTGCATAATAACTTAAAGATCAAAACTTTCATGATGATAATATTCTTAGGAGGATATATTATCTCTTCAAATAAAAGAATAAATATAATTATTAAAATAAAATAAATAGCTTTTCGCTTTCCCCAAACCCTAATTCAAAATTAGGACTTGGGTCTTATTAAACACACTAAGAAACCCTAATGCCTTCATTGTTCATTTCTTTTTTGTGTAGGTCTATGGAAGGATGAAGGAGTGATGCTTGTGTTGTGTGTGTCTCACAAGTATGAGAGGGTATGATTCAGCATGAGATCTCTTATTCCATAAGAGAGTCTCCTCTTTTGTACCAGATAGTCACCCATTGCAGTGTTCTAGAAGTGGGTAAAATTGTTATTAGTGTTTAGCATCTGTTCTTGATGTAAACGAACCAGATCTATTACACAGATCAGTTACAACTTTGTCTATTTTAAAACTGCCATTTTAATATAGCAAATGTTATTGAGATTTAGCTTGATTTAATGGCGTTACCTATTTTTATTTATATTTCATTGTTTTTAATTTATAAATGGGTCTACAGATTAAAACTCCTACCGCATTGTATGCGGCCTAGTCACGACAGTGACTAGTCTCTATCGTGATTGTAGCCACGAGAGTGCTTAGGCACTGTCGTGACTGTAGTGACGACAGTGATTGCAGTCATTGTCGTGGCTCTAATCCATGATAGTCCTTAGGCACTATCATGACTTAGAGTCGCGACAACACTGCTTATGCACTCGCAGCGCTGTGTACTACCAAGGGTTTCAACCCCTATCAAATGCGATAAACCCAATTTTTAAAAAAAACTATAATATGATATTTAAATAATATAATGTTATTTATTATATACTATACAATATTTATTGTATAGTATATAATATATAATATTATATTATATATTATTACTGTTTCATTTAATATATATTATTTGTAAAATATTATAATATATATTATATATTATACATTATTTTATGTATAATATATAATATATATATTATTATATCATATAATATTACAGGTTTTTTAACTGTTATATGTTATTGAGTAATTAAGCCCCCACTTTTTTTTTAAAGTATAGTATATGATTATATATTTTATATTATACATATTTTTATGTATAATATAATATATATTATATATATTTATACCAGTATAATAATACCAGATTTGTTTTCATAGAAAAAGGAATAGAAGACATATGTCTCTATTATTTAAGTAATTTACTGTTATAAATATATATATATCTGTATAGTATCATGCTATATATACATATATTTTTATATCAGTTGACATTGTGGATGTATTTTAAATAGTACCATATTTACATCATCAGATTTAGGAAGAAAAAAAATAGGATCTTATCCATTCTATAGTGAATACATATAAAGCAGATTTACAATTGTTTATGTAATATTTTCTTACATAATTTAAAGTTTTAGTTTGTCATGTTCTTACATTTATAAAACTGAGATTCATTCTCAAATCTGGAAAGAGAATTTTGTACAGAACTTTTAATTTAGCATATATACTACCAGTTGCTTGATTTACAACTTGATAGATGAAATAAACAAATACTAAAAAATGAAAACCTTTTAATTCCAATCTATTGTAAAATAAATTTTTTAACAAATCTTAATAACAAGGTCAAATGTATATTTCCATGTACTCAAGCTTAAACATAAGACATTTACTAATGCAAAAATCTAAGACATAGTAATAACATAAATTATCCTTTAACAACATTTAAATGCTCAACACAGATACATAAAATTTTAACTTTTAAAGAGCTAATAAAAAGAACTAATTTATACTTCCTGTACATAAGTATTTTATAATACATCATGCTGGAAAACTGATTTAATAAATAATTTTCAGTTGCAGGAAATTCATCATTTTTTGGGCAAATAAAATAATTTGACATTTCCAGTCCATATCTAAATCACATAACATTTAAGCAGAGAACTGAATTTAAAATTCAATTAATAGTTGCCGAAACTAGAACTTTTAAGAGAGCAAATATATTTACTATGATTAATTCAGAAAAACTACTAAAATAACCAGTCTTATTCCAGCTCTTATAATATTACAATTTTCTTTGTTATAGAAAACCAAAATGTATAGAGCAAGATCTCTCAAGCTGTTCACTTGAGAATAGTCTTTAAAAAAATTTCTCAACTTAAACTTGAACTTCAAACTTGGACTTCTCCTTCAAACCAAGAAACCAAACCTGCAAACACAAGACTTTCTTCACATGGCCATTGAGGCTCACCTCCCATCCTAGGCCATTACATGGCAACCCCTGAGCTAGGAGAAATAAGAATAGGATGGGTTACAATCAAACAACTCAAAGCATAAACATTGAAGCATAATTTTGGTACAAAGACTTTCACAATTTACTCCCTTCCCAAGCTTGCACAAAGGACTCTAAATATTGAATCCATAGATGGGTGAAGGTGGAATCTTCTCTTATGGAGACACCTATCTTATAACAAAACAACATTTCAACATATATTACAAGCCTTCATAAGGCCCTTCCAACCAAACAACTCAAATCCATGAGCATCAACAATTCCCTTCTGACCCCCAAACAAACATAAGAAGGCTCTCATGGTGCCCATACAACCATGTTCTCATACATAAAGAAATCCCAACTAGGCTCTTCACCCCAAGTTCTCATCAAATCCTCCCAAGGATGAGGAGTGAACTTGCACACCAAAAAACATGAAGCAATTCAAGAAGACAAACAAGATTGAAAGCAAAATCCTAAAATGAAACCAAACAATATAAGATTTAACACAAGGTAATACAATTTACAAATTTGACACTAGTACATTTCATTCAACGCATATACAAAATATTCACAAGATAGAAACCACCAACCTTCTCTTAAGCCAAGGCAAAATTGAAAAGTTGAAGATGAGCCTCTTGACTCCAAGCTTGCTATCCTTCTCAAATCTACTAGTCCAAACCTCTCTAGACTTCCTCTCACTCTCTCCAACTCTAACATAGACCAAATGAACAAGTGTGTCTTTACTAAGTCTTTCTCCCCTAAAGTCATTCAAACATTCTTCTCTCATCTCCCTTCCCAAAACAATTAGGTTTCTAGATCCTAGAAAAAGTGACACTTTCCCTTACCAAAAGATTGGAATGAAATCCAACACATGAAAATGTGAGACATCCTAGATAGTATTTCCATTTTTATTTATATAAAAAATGGGCCATTTAGAGAGACAAAAATGTGGCCTAGGAAAGTGGAAATAGAAGAAATAAGCCCTCTAACCCATGTACTAGCCTTGGGGCACCAAAATCCAACCTAAATCACATCCTGAGACTCCACAGAACCCCTCAAAAACCTCAGTTGAACTTACATCCGAAAATGGAAACTTGGTTACATAAATCTTGGTTCCTTAAACCACCTACTTGGCTTAGGAGTACTCAAAAACAACTAAGGAGAGGGTGGGGTCCTTAATCCACTCAAGCATGCCACATCATCACCATGGTGTCAAGTGACACCTCACATAAGCACACATCACAAACACATTTGGCATGCTTTGTGGACAAAATACATTTATATTTTCACAAAAATGAAATTTACTTACAAACATACATTTACAAACATTGTCAACCACATACACACATGCATCATGTTTACGAATAAAATCATGATACGACGAGGTCATTCTCTTCTTAGAGTCAACATTGGTTTCAAACTGATTGCACTTAGATCCATTCTTGTTTCCTCAAATTTACAACCATGACCATTTTCCTAGACACTCAATTTCGATGTCAGTATATCATAAAATCTTTGCATTAATAATCATTTCCAAGATGAAGTATTAACATCTAAACTTGACAAATATATATAACTGCATTTCATGAAATATTACATAATCCACATTATACCCTAATTATTCTAGTATCAAAATATCAATTCAATTTCCACATAAGCATGTAATCCTAAAAGAATCATAGAACCACGATTCCACCAATATTCATTATACTAAAAGATGACATAACAAATGAAGAATGCATAATTCATATACCATAGATAATCATGGAACCAAAATGAGCATATATAAAGAGTACGACTAACCTCATCATCATAAAAATCTATAACAAACATCTCATAAGATCCAATCATAGCATATGTAATCCAAAATAGGTCAAATGTCTATACTAAAAGTATCATCCTAATGAATCAAATGTCAAAAAGAAAGTCGAGCTAAGATGGGTCAGGGTAGGACCTGTTGGAAATATTCAGGAATTAACCAAGTTACTGAGAGGGGAGGGGTGAATCAGTAACTCCAAATTCTCTTCTAATTTTAACATGTATTTTACTTTTAACCTTTGCATACAGAAAGCATGAAACTTAAAAAGCATTCACAATAAAGACACATGGATTTGGTTACCCAGAAACCTTCCAAAAGAATGTAAAACTAGGGTGGGGATGAAACCCACAAAGCTTTAATACTGCAGAATAAAGTTGGCCGGTTAAGGCTTACAATTTGATCACTTCCGATGATCTGCCCTGTTAGGAGCAATAAGGATTGCTAAATCCACCCTGTTAAAGGATTTACAAACATACAGTGAAGTATGCACTCGGTAAAGAGATTTATACAAAGACTGTTAAGTCTACCCGGTTAAAGGATTTAGTACTGATTCACCTGTTAGAATGAAACAGTAGATCTCTGCTTTGCAACTGGATTGCTGAATGAGATTCGCTGATGTACTGATCACCTTCTGTGATGAATTTGTCTTTTCTGTATCTTATACTTCTGAAGCCTTCTGCAATTCGCTTATTTCTGCCTTTGTTACTCTTTTATATATTCTATATCATATATTTCATTACTTGTGCTCATTTCTTTTATTTCTACATCATTGTTTATATACAGGTTTCAAATAATTAATTACAATTACAATTGCACAGTCGGCTTGACAAATAAACATAAGTGCTACTAAGTCGGCCCAAATATGGTTACTCGGTTCCTTCACACTGACTCGGTGACTTTCTGATACTCGGCGTCCACTGCATTACTCGGCATTGTCATGCACTCGGTAGAAGTGAAGGCACGGTTCATACTGATCACTCGGTAGGTATTGAACTCGGTAAGCATTGGTGACTCGGTAGACAAGATGTTACTCGGTTTTCATTGTCCTGATTGTCTGCTCGGTTTGCACTGTCTGCTCGGTTTGCACTGTCTGCTCGGTTTACACTGTCTGCTCGGTTTGCACTGTCTGCTCGGTTTGCACTGTCTGCTCGGTTTACACTATCTTCTCGGTTTACACTGTCTTCTCGGTTTACACCCAGAATGCTAATAAGTGTTGTCACTAGTGGCAATACTGCTTAATGCCAACAATCTCCCCCTTTGGCATTAGTGACAAAAACACTTATTGGCCAAAATTTATATACACCGAATCATGCTGAGTTTTATTTTGATTTTTCAAAATTTGTCTTGTTATAGGGCTATATACATTGTCTCCCCCTTTCAATGTGCTACCTGTTTCTTATACAAATCTATACAGTATACATCTCTCTCCTTCTATACATATCTCCCCCTTTTTGATGATAATGCCAAAGGTGCATATACAATTTATTTACAGAGAGAATCCAAAATTTGATAAGAAATCAGAATGTACCTTTATTATTAGTGCCAGGGTTCTGTCCCAACTTTCTTGCAGAATCTTACATGTTTGTATGGCAATTTGGATTTCTGTAGAGAGTTCAATCATGTGATCTGCTATGGAGAACTGATTGTCATGAATCAATGTTCTGGAATGTTCAATGTGCTTATACATTGTATTCATGATGGGAAGGATCATGTGTTGGATGTCTAGCAGTGTGGACCGGATCCTTGAGTCTTCTTTCAATAGATCAGACTGCATATTGGATAGATGTGAAATTTTCATGTGATGAGCAGAGCTTGAACTTGGTTCAAGTTGCAGCTTCTGTATGCTAATCTTCATATCCTCATCCATTTTATTCATTTTATTTTTGACATCCTTTGTGAACTCGGAAAAATTGCATAGTCTGGCCAAAAGAGAGGTAGCATTCGAATAAATGGACTCTGTGTTAGACAAAACTGAAGACAATTCCACTTGGTTAATAGCTATGTGCTAAGCAATGTGCTCAAGCACTTTATTGTTGAATCTCTTTTCGGCTCTTTCAACTAACTTTTCTGTCCCGGATGAGTCCTCATTGTATTTCTCAATTGCTTCTGCCAATTGTAACAAAACATGCTGGGAGGAGTCTACTTTAATGCCTAATGCATCAGACAAAATGTCCTTAGCATCCTTGATGATTTGATACTCCTTGTCTCTCTCCTCCTTAAGCTTCTTTTGTTTTGCTTTCCTTTGGAGGATCTCACCTATATTCTGCATCTGGTCTGCTGAGAGATTTGCAAAATCTAGAGTAGGAATCTCTATCTCTTCGTCTAGGTCTATATCCTCAACTATATTTTTACCCAAAAATTTTATACTCGGTAGAGCCTTAGGCTTATCTGTACTTAATGCTCTTGTAGTAGTGATAGTAGATAAAATAGGGCTGGCTATTGACACTGGTATACTTTCTACTGGAGAACTTACAATATTTACACTTGATGATTCAAAAGATGGAAAACTTACTGGTACAGGAGACTGCAGCTTGGTAGAAGAAATGGTAGCTGCCTCTGATGTTGCTAGGGATGATTGGACAAATGTGGAAGTTGTCACAACCATGCTTGAAGGTGTCTCTGGGCTGGATGTAGAGACTTTCACTGGAGAGGTAGGAAGGGATGCAATGACTTCTGCTGCTATCCTTACAGTATCATCTACCTCGGTGTCTTCTTATTGCTCATCGCTGTCATCTTCAATATCCTTTATAATTACAGTTTCAATGCTCGGTTGGTGAAGGTGGTAAATGTTCTTCCATGTGGCTTTTGCAGCCTTCACAACCGATTCAATATTGTTGATCAAAATCAAACAAGTATTGAACTTCAGTGTCATCTTGTTTTCATTCTCTTTTAGTGCCTTCTTCACTTCATCATTGTTCAGGCTCGGCATCAACTGTCTTAGGTTTTGATCAAATATGTCTATTACAGTTTGCCTTGCATTGCTCCATCTCATTCTTATCGGATTCAATAGAACTGCAGGAACCTGTGGGGTAATTTCTTCAGGAGAGTATTTCCACTGTCCCATCTTCTCAACAACAGCATCTTCTATTTCCTTCTGCTCTGCTTCCGATCTGGTTTCATATCTCAAGGATTTTATGTTACTAACTCCAGATCTTGATCCATCTCTGAAGAGTTTGAGCTTTTCTTGAAGGGTTAGAGGAGGCCTTTTGAATACTATGTCCTTATCTGCCTTTTCTGCCTTTTCTACCTTGTCTGCCTTTCCTCTTGTATTTCTCCTTGTGAACACAGCAGTGGGAGGCACAGGTGCCTTAGTGATAAAAACTTTTCCTTTCTTCTTTCCAGGTTCTGGTTCCTCTATTTTCTCATCCTTTTCCTCTTCTTTTTCACCTATTTCTTCTTTCTCCTCGGTTATCATTTGCATTTTAGCTATTCTTTTCTTTCCTTTGTTTACCGCCTGTGGAAGCTTTATGCTTAGTTCAATTCTCATCTTAGCTTCATCATATGTTCCAAAATATGGGGCTTTGGGATTGACAGGCTGATTTAGAAGTGCTTCAATAATGTTCTTGGTTTCATCAATATTTACCTCATAAGGAAGAGGTTTTGCATACACATTTCTTGGTTTAACTGCTTGAATATACACATTATCACAATCTACCATAAAACAGATATCATCTTTGTAATCTTCCACCAACTTCTGTGGAATCCGGAATCTGTCATTCATTTTCTCTTTGAAAGACTCAAAATAATTATCCATGATGCTTTCAAAATTTTCACCCATTTCTGCGATGTATTCATTAATTTCATAAAGTACAGGCACATCTTTTCTCCATACAACTTTTCCTTTTGAAGGGAAGAATTTCTGAACATAGAAGAATAAACAGACTATCAAAGATCCAAACTTACATGGATTGTTTTTGGAAGTTTTGATGCTTTCCATGTTCTTGTTGAACTGTTTCAACAATAAGTCTGCTAGGTCAAATGTTAAGTTGTTTTTGACCACTTTGTATGCTAGGTCAACAGCTTCACATGAGACACTGTTCTGTCGACTAGAACTGTAAATCTTGTGTGCAATGATATGTGTACCAAACTTCAGTTCGGCGTCGGTAATGCTGCTAACCTTCATGCCTCTACCATCCCACTCGGCTAGGGTTTTCTTCTCTAGTTCCGTCCGACCTAGGGTTTTGGTAGTTTTCGCTTTGTTCAACATGGGAAGACCGGTAACATGATGAATCATTTTCCTTGTGATCTCAATAGGTTGCTCAAGCCAAATCTTGCCATCGTGTACTCGGCTGAGAATGTACCTAACCCATTTATCTCGAAAGTTTCGAGGAAGATGTGCAATGTGGACTAAACCCTTATCTTCCAGATGTTTGTGCTCGGGTTTCAAAGTACCATCCACACATAGTTCCTCACGCACAATGTCTAGTTCTAGGTTTCCCATTTCTTGAATAGAACAGTTAAAATGATTACGGATATCGTTGATAAGCAGTACCTTAGGAGGAATCTGAGATTGAGCTCCATTCGGATCTAGGGCGGCTGCAACTGCGGGCACGATCTTAAAATCTGGTGCTTTCCACTCCCCTTGGACTAACATGTCTGATCCTTTCTTCGCTGAGGTGCTGGACGATGCCATGGTAGCTCACAGAAAATTCCTTTCGCAAGAGTATTAAATCGCCGGGTTGCCCTTGAAGTTTTCAGCTCTCGAAGTGCTTAAAGATTCGCGGTGAAGAATGAGTTCGATTACTTGCTTTTTGTTTAAAATTCTGTCATTAATGCTCATTTCAAATTAGGGTAGGAATTCTGACAGACTGTCACCCACCAAGAATTAATTGCTCGGAAAAGACTTCGCAACTCGGTGAACTCGAGAATTCATAATGCTCTGACCTCGCTCGGTGAAGACTATACCGACCTCGCTCGGTGAAGACTATACCAACCTCGCTGAGATTTCACTGCATCTTGCATGCTGATTTAGACTTTTCTTTTA
This sequence comes from Chamaecyparis obtusa, assembly GCA_027943335.1. Taxonomy (NCBI): domain Eukaryota; kingdom Viridiplantae; phylum Streptophyta; class Pinopsida; order Cupressales; family Cupressaceae; genus Chamaecyparis; species Chamaecyparis obtusa. The sequence continues at coordinate 90,119 of BSBK01000243.1, forward strand.
ATTTCAGTTCTGGAACTATTTGAGATTGATCTATGAGAGTACAGTTCTAGTGCTTCCTTGGAAATTTAGTCTGAGTCGGTAGAGCCATCCATTCCAATACTTGGACTGGATTGCTCGGTAGCTTTAGGAATCCATTTTTGTCTGACCTGTTTCCTGACCTTAGTTGCTTCATTCTTCTTTCCTTCTTCAATTTCACTGGCATTCATGCAGTTTCTGGCTATGTGACCGAGTTTAGTGCATTTGAAACATCTTATGGTAGTATCTCTTTTCCTTAGATGATGTTTTATGCAATTCATGCCAATGTGTCCATATTCTCCACAGTAATGACATCTACACCAGGTGTTGTAGTCCCATCCAAACATTGCTTTCACAATTTGTTCTGCTGGATTAAATATCTTGGATCTGCACTCGGATGCCTTGTGACCTTGTTTGTTGCACTTGTGACAATTACCTCTGAATCTAGGTTTTTCCCTGCATTCATTTGCTTTATGACCAGGTTGATTGCAGCTATAACATTTTCCATTGAATTCTTCTTTTTCATTGTTCCAACATTTATTTGAAGTATGTCCTATTTTACCACAATGATTACAAGTAGGTTTTTGATTTCTTTTAGTACCTTGCTTAGAGGATTCGCCTTCTTCTTTGTATCCAAGTCTTGTTTTTCCTTTTGCCTATGAAGATTTCGTTCATACAGCTGATTCAAGTCTTCTTGACTTTTCAGCATTTCTTCATTGATTTGTTTTTCAGCATTTAGGTCATCCATCAATCTTAGATTGATTTCCTTTTCAGATCTTAGTTCTTCTTTTGTGTTTTCTATTTCTGAACTTAGATTTAGAATTTCTTCATTTGTATGAGAGATCTGATCAATTAGGTTTTCTAGCTGAAGGGTTTTGTTTTGGACTTCAATGTTTCTTTCATCTAATTCATCTTTCAACTTGTTTTTCTGTTCCAAGATCTCACAGAATCTTGTAGAGTGTAGTTCTTGTTCTCTTTTCAATTTTCTCACTTCTTCCTGCAGAGACCCATTCTTTTCTAGGAGTTCTTTGATAGCATTGTTTGCTTCATCTGAGTTATTTGAGGGAAGAAGATCTTCAATCTTTTCTTCAATGTAATTCTGATCATTCATCTGATTTGCAAGTTCCTTCCTTCTTCTTAGGGATTGGGAAAGATGTTCTTTTGCTTCTTTGAGTTTAGCTATGGCCATTTCCAGATCTAGCTTTTCATTTTCAATCACCTTGTTCAGTTTGAATACCTCCATTGTCCTGGATCTTTGCTCAAGCTAGTTAAGCTTTGTCTTGAGAACCAATGTAGCTCTGATACCAATTGTTGGAAATATTCAGGAATTAACCAAGTTACTGAGAGGGGAGGGGTGAATCAGTAACTCCAAATTCTCTTCTAATTTTAACATGTATTTTACTTTTAACCTTTGCATACAGAAAGCATGAAACTTAAAAAGCATTCACAATAAAGACACATGGATTTGGTTACCCAGAAACCTTCCAAAAGAAAGTAAAACTGGGGTGGGGATGAAACCCACAAGGCTTTAATACTGCAGAATAAAGTTTGCCGGTTAAGGCTTACAATTTGATCACTTCCGATGATCTGCCCTGTTAGGAGCAATAAGGATTGCTAAATCCACCCTGTTAAAGGATTTACAAACATACAGTGAAGTATGCACTCGGTAAAGAGATTTATACAAAGACTGTTAAGTCTACCCGGTTAAAGGATTTAGTACTGATTCACCTGTTAGAATGAAACAGTAGATCTCTGCTTTGCAACTGGATTGCTGAATGAGATTCGCTGATGTACTGATCACCTTCTGTGATGAATTTGTCTTTTCTGTATCTTATACTTCTGAAGCCTTCTGCAATTCGCTTATTTCTGCCTTTGTTACTCTTTTATATATTCTATATCATATATTTCATTACTTGTGCTCATTTCTTTTATTTCTACATCATTGTTTATATACAGGTTTCAAACAATTAATTACAATTACAATTGCACAGTCGGCTTGACAAATAAACATAAGTGCTACTAAGTCAGCCCAAATATGGTTACTCGGTTCCTTCACACTGACTCGGTGACTTTCTGATACTCGGCGTCCACTGCATTACTCGGCATCGTCATGCACAGGGTAGAAGTGAAGGCACGGTTCATACTGATCACTCGGTAGGTATTGAACTCGGTAAGCATTGGTGACTCGGTAGACAAGATGTTACTCGGTTTTCATTGTCCTGATTGTCTGCTCGGTTTGCACTGTCTGCTCGGTTTGCACTGTCTGCTCGGTTTGCACTGTCTGCTTGGTTTGCACTATCTGCTCGGTTTGCACTGTCTGCTCGGTTTACACTGTCTGCTCGGTTTGCACTGTCTGCTCGGTTTGCACTGTCTGCTCGGTTTACACTGTCTTCTCGGTTTACACTGTCTTCTCGATTTACACCCAGAATGCTAATAAGTGTTGTCACTAGTGGCAATACTGCTTAATGCCAACAGGACCTCACATCCTCCCCCTAGGCATGAACTTCCTCCTGGAGTTCATCAAAAAGATGGGGGTACTGATCTCTCATTTGTGTTGTGTCCTCCCATGATGTTATGACCTCATCTTAGCAATCCCATTGGACCCTAACTTGGTCCAGCTCTCAACCTCGAAGGGCCAGGGTCCTATGAGCTAGAATAAGTATTGGCTCCAAAGCTAGATGTTTGTCTGACTCCACCTGTAAAACATCCCAGCCAATAATATGAGACTCATCGTATATATACTTCCTCAAAACAGACACATGAAACACATTGTGGATGCGCGATAGGCTAGGTGGAAAAGTTAAATGGTATGCTACTGGGCCTATCCTCTCCAAAATATCAAAAGGTCTGACAAAGCGATGGGCTAGCTTAGAACCCTTTCCAAAATGAATTGGGCTCTTACGCGGTTGTACTCTCAAAAAGACTCTGTCGCCTATCATATACTCTCTATCAATCCTCCCAGCATTTTCATACTTCTTTTGTCAATCTTGGGCCTCTCTAAGACACTGCCTGATCAGATCTACCTGCTGCTCCATCTGTCTGACCAACTCTGGACCAATGGCAACTCTATCCTCTATCTTATCTGAGCTTAATAGTGTCCTGCAAGATCTACCATACAAGGCCTGATATGGAGACATACCCAAAGATGAATGATGCCCATTATTATAGGCAACCTCAACTAAATTTAGGTACTCCTCCTACCTAACCTGATGATCCATCACATACATGTGTAGCATGTCCTCTAATATTTGATTAACCCTCTCAGTCTGACCATCCGTCTCTGGGTGATATGTTGTGCTGAAATTGAGCCTGGTGCCCAAAGAGGCTTGTATCTCTCTCCAAAAAGATGAAATAAAGAGTGATTCCCTATCTAATATGATCATGCATGGAATGCCATGAAGTCTAATAATATCCCTCAAAAATACTTGGGCCACTGCAGGTTCTATAAAGGTAGTATGTATGGGTGAGAAGTGGGCTACCTTAGTCAACCTATCCATTGTCACCATAATGGCATCATGGCAATGAGATGAAATAGGAAGACCAACTATAAAATCCATGGATATAATGTCCCACTTCCACTCTAGTATCTCATGAGACTATAGAAGTCCACCTGGATGATGGTGCTCCACCTTAAGCCACTGACACTCTAAGCATCTAGCCACTATCTCTACAATGTGTGTCCTCAAACCTGGCTAGTGATAAAGTTGTCTCAAATCTGCATGTAACTTCTTAACTCCAAGGTGCACTGCATAAGGATCTCTATGAGTCTCAAGGATGATGAAATCCCACAACCCACCAGAAGAAGGTACATAAATGCATCATCTATGATGAAGAAGGCCATCGAACTCTAAAGTATAATCTATGAACTTCCCCTCTAGGGGTCTCTGATCCTGAACCATCTATCTAATCATACCCTCTCATACTTGTGAGACACACACAACACAAGCATCACTCCTTCATCCTTCCATAGACCTGCACAAAAAAGAAATGAATAATGAAGGCATTAGGGTTTCTTAGTGTGTTTAATAAGACCCAAGCCCTAATTTTGAATTAGGGTTTGGGGAAAGGGAAAAGCTTTTTATTTTATTTTAATACTTATATTTATTCTTTTCTTTGAAGAGATAATATATCCTCTTGAACCATCAATATAATCATACCCTCTCATACTTGTGAGACACACACAACACAAGCATCACTCCCTCATCCTTCCATAGACCTGCACAAAAAATAAATGAACAATGAAGGCATTAGGGTTTCTTAGTGTGTTTAATAAGACCCAAGCCCTAATTTCGAATTAGGGTTTGGGGAAAGGGAAAAGATTTTTATTTTATTTTAATACTTATATTTATTCTTTTCTTTGAAGAGATAATATATCCTCCTAAGAATATTATCATCATGAAAGTTGTGATCTTAAAGTTATTATGCAAAGAATGAAATTATAAATTGATAAAATGAATTATTAACATCTAAACTTGACAAATATATATAACCGCATTTGATGAAACATTACATAATCCACATTATACCCCAATTCTTCTAGTATCAAAATATCGATTCAATTTCCACATAAGCATGTAATCCTAAACTAATCATAGAACCACGATTCCACCAATATTCATTATACTGAAAGATGACATAAAAAATGCAGAATGAAGAATTCATATATCATAGATAATCATGGAACCAAAACGAGCATATATAAAGAGTACAACTAACATCGTCATTATAAAAATCTATAACAAACATCTCATAAGATCCAATGATAGCATATGTAATCCAAAATAGGTCAAATGTCTATACTCAAAGTATCATCCTGATGAATCAAATGTCAAAAAGAAAGTCGAGCTAAGATGGGTTGGGGTAGGACCTCACAAGACCTATTTTTTTCCAATTCTATAGTGGTGGATGGTGTGAATGAAATTAATAAATTTTTAACCTTTGTGAAGTCGATGAGGATTATCTTCTTTGCAATGTGTCGATCTCTTCTAGACTGGATCTTCGATTAAATCTTTGTATATTTTCATTATATCTCCCAAATAATCTTTAAATAGATTAAATAGGATGACAGATTATTATTTCTTCACAACAGAGAGAATGGCAAAGGCATTGGTATTATCAGTAGCTAAACCTCGTGATTACTGCATTGAGGATAATACCTACTCTGATGATTCTTATTCTGATTGTGATGATGATATTGTTATTATCTAAGAGCGTATGGTAGGGGAAAGAGATATTGTTGTTAATCTCTTTATTTTCTGTAGTGGAACTTTTCTCCTAACAAACACTTCTATTTCTCAAAATAAATAATCTATTATGCTATGGACATGTGCCAACATTATTATCATAGTTTAATTAAATTTTATTTCATTAGATTGTGAAAAAAATGATGTGTCTGGTTGCAATGATGATATAGAACATGTGTAATACAATTAAAAATGTGTTGTTAAACTATAGAATCTTTGTGTAATATAAGTCATTTATATTAGATTGTCGATTATTGTATAAATTATTTAAATTATAAGAAAATCATGTTTTGATAGTTATGAATGTATGACATTTTATATCTATAACTTTTATTGGGAGCATCCATAGTTATCTAAGTGAACTTTATGCTCTACTCAAGTATAGAATCATCTTAGTTAAAAGGGAGATGGTCACTTTATTCCATATAGTATATTATTTTCTTAGAATAAGAATAGATAAAAGGGAGATGATTATGTTTTAATGTGTAGTATCTTATTTTCTTGTTACATAGAGATGAACACTTTATCGCATGTTGTGTATTATTTTCATAAAATGAGAATAGATCAAAGAGAGATGATTATCTTTTACTATGTAATATCTTATTTTCTTAGAAAATTTAAATCTATAGAAAGGATGATTATATTTTATTTGTAGTATCTTGTTTTCTTTTAGTGATCATAGATAAAGGAGGGATGGTTGTCTTTTATTGTGTGCTATATTGGTTTCTTAGAATGATAATAGATAAAAGAGAGATAGTCACTTTAGGCTCTACATACTCAACCAAAATTATGATAACAAAATTCATGAGATATTTATCCAAGTAGATGATGAAATTTAGATTCTTGTAAAACTAAATAAGCAATAATGACAAGTGAATAAGAGAAATTAACTAGTTGGGAGTAAATTAATTGTATCTCTTAAATTAATGTGGTATTTTTCATAATTGGTTTATACTGTTATCTACAAGTAATATTTGGCAAATCATCCTACAGGTTAATATTTATTAACATGTGTGCAAAGTCTCTATCTATGATCTCTACAAGTATATTAATGTCCTTGTTTGAGGATCATTCTCTTGAAGAATTAGAACAAAATATGTAAGTAAAATTTATTTTTTAATTATTCCTATCTTCATTGGTGTTACTAGATATTTATTATGAATGAAAGATTAAAAAAAATTACTTTCTTTTGGAAAATACTATAACCATTAATGTATCTATGAAGATGAAAGAAATTATTGTGTATCAGTCACCATTTATGATGCTTGATCTAGTGGAGTATTCACTTACTCTTAACTTAGAAATTTCCAAGTTATGTGAGTGGGAATATGCATTTTTCCCCCTTTTTATTCAATAAGCATGCAACAACGGAGGTGGAGTAAGTTTTTCTTATTTTTTATTTTAATTTGTTCCAAGATTTAAAAATTAAAGAGGCATGTGGAACCCAAAAAAGAAAGATAGCTATTGTAAAGGCAAGCAAACAATATCTAAAAGAATTTCAAGCTAACAATATCTAAGAGAATTTCAAACAAGGAGAATACTCAGTCACAAGTACAAATTTTTTTATTTTTATATGTTTATTCTATGGGATATATAAAATATTTTATATATTCAAGACTAAAGATCTACCATTCCCTTATAACATTTTACAAATGGACTGCTATAATATTTTTCATGTGTCTTTGCATAGACATATGACAAAGATGTGGATGAAATATTTGAATACGTTCGATTTCATTCGAGTGATTATGAACATATGTCAAGATAGAGTAAAATAGGTATGCATATTGATATCACATGCTTATATAGGGCTCACATTTACATAGCTATAGTTACTTTTAAACATGTTGATCTAGTGTAACTTCAAATATATTTAATATAAATCTAGGTTGAAAATGGTTCTAATCTTTTAAATTGAGTTTTCCAAGTAAATTTTTTCAAGAGATATTTTGAAGTCATCGTAGACCAATGTTATTTATTATTTATTTCACTACACAAAAGAGATGAAGAAGTCAACAAAAGAAAAACATGTGATTAAATGTTGTTCCACTTATATTCGATCATATAATGATGATCTATCATATTGATTTATTTAAATTTGAATATATATCTTGAATTTGTTTTGAATAAATGTTAGGTTCAAATTGATTTAGAGTTTGATATATTTTTCAAAATTTGAACTATGTAGGCTACTTCAAGAAATTTGTTACAAGGACTTCTACATAATCCTTGAAAATATTATATCTTGTATCTTGAAAATTTTGTATGTATGTATGTCTTACCTTGGAATATTATTTCTCATGTAGGTTCAGTTGTAGTCCAAGGGACATTTAAAATCATTCAAAATTATATTTATTTTATTGACTATTAACCTGACATCAAGATATATAAGCATAGCCTTGTAGTAATTGTTTCCGCCTTAGTAAATAACAAGTGTTCTACATTAATGTGATTTATATTATCTCTACAAGTTTGACAATAAACTTTATATAGTTGATCTTATATATACATATACGAGCTAGCCCACAAAAGTGGTTGCCACTTTTTGGACCATGAAGAAAATTTGACAATAAAACAAAATTCATGATCTACCCAAATAGGTTAATCAAGGATGGTCCAATTTCTCTAATACCATGTAAGAATTTCTTTTATGAAACAAAATAATTTACCTGAGGCAGTATGCCAAGATCTAAAAGCCTAATGAATGGAACAAGAGAGACAAAATGATATGAGAAGAATAAGTTGTATTCTCACCAATATGAATAATTGAATCAAGAATATGGATCAATTACAATGTAGATGTGTCTACATATATAGGTAATGTATGATAACTAGGAGATAAGAAAGAGATAAGCTATCACCCACACTATGTGGGATCACATGTCCACAAAAGGTGTATCACCCTCCATTGTGCAATAAAGTATGTGCCATATGTCGAGGATGATAATGTGATAAATAAATTTGGATCTCACACAAAAGTGGAATGTGATATAACAACTAGGTCACCACCTAAAATAGAATTTCTCCTACACAATGTGCAAAAATAAGATTAAAACTTTTGGGCATCTAAAATGAAAACTTCTATTTAATCTATTAGCCTAAGTAAGCTTAAGTAAAGTGTAACTGGATAAATTTATAGTCAAGGTTTATCAAAATAGCCTCTCAAGTCCAATGGTGAGATCGAATTTGGCATATGACACATCTAAACATTGGTGTCCTTCATAGCTAAAAATCTATCTCCTTCAAGAACACCAAAATATCTCCAATTAAGTGGACTAATCAATGATGCTCTAATGAATCTAATACCATGTAAGAATCACTTTGATGCAATGTAATAACTTTCCTAGGTAAATATGTTAAGATATAGAAGCCCAATGAATAGTTCTAGAGAGACAAATAGATATGATAAGGATAAGTTGTATGCTCACCAATATGATTAATTGAATCAAGAATAATTAGTCAAATAGAATCAATTACAATTCAGATGTGTCTACATATATAGTTAATGAATGATAAATAGTAGATAATAAAGAGATAACCTATTTCCCACATCAGGTGGAATCATGTGTCCACCATAAGGTGGATCATCCTCCATTGTGCAATAAAGTATGTGAAACATGTGGAGTATGATGATATGATAAATTTTTTAAAGGTGGATATCACTCATAAAGTGGAATGTGATAACAAGTAAATCACCACCTAAAGTTGAATTTCTCCTAAACTATGCGCGAGAATAAGGTACAAACTTCTAGGCGTGTAATATGCAAAATACCATGTAATGCATTATCCTAAGTAGGCTTAAGTAAAGTGTAATTAGTGAATATTTGATTACTAAAACAATAAGATATCATTTCATTTACCTATTATAACCACCCATATTAACTCAATAAGGCTAAAGATTCAAGTGGCCAATTGTTACCTTAAAATGTAATTTAGTCCTAGATCTATTTCAAATATTATTATTCAATAGAACCTATGATAAATTTTCTAATGCAATATATTCAACATGATTTCTTTTTCAATAAAATAAATGAGAACACATATTGGGAATCATTCATACACAAACCTACATCCTAATTTATTATTACCATAGATCAACTCAAATTAGATGGTTTTTGAGTTGACAAAGATATTCCTCAAGAATTTTAAATCACTAATGAGCCACTAAATAAAATATCTAATGGTTTTTTCCTTCCTTCTACCAACCACTTAGTTTTTCACTTGGTGTAAGTTGGGCTCATATTGAACTTCCATTTTAGGATTAGGGGACTTTTTTGTTGCGTAGACAATGACTAAGAGAACCTTTGCATTTGATTCAAGGGACTAATAATAGAAAGAAACATTTCTAAAGAATACATTTTGAAATATTTGACTAGTAGTAGACAACATGCAAAGAGAAACTTCTCCCCCACCCCACTCCCCCTCCTTTACCTCCTATAAAATACTATTAACAATTGGATAGGAGAAAATTATAGTTGAATAATTTTTAAGACATTAGAAGCACCATGACGTCTAATCCTCCTTCAATTTATTAGATGAATGCAATCAAATAGTGTGCACAAATTAATAAAATTTGGTGATGTATAGAATAAAGAGAACTACATAAAAATAATTTATATAGAATTTTATACCTTAAGCTATTATTTAATAAATTTTACAATAGTCCTTGAATGTATGAATGAACTTTTCTACCTATGAGAAATGATGAATATAGAAATAAAGAGAAATTTTTCTTAATCAATTGTATGGAGTTAACACAAAAAATAATTTCTTATTACAAGTGAATTAAAAATAAAATTAATATATTTAATATAAAATAGAGTAAATTTTCTCATAGGAAAATTGTAACCACTTATCCCTATAATTATGCTCTATATATTCTTAGTTCTGAGATAATGACCAACCAAATGAGCTCCATGAGGACAACAAGTAAGAATTTATAACATTAAGCATTATAGAATATTACCAGTAAATCACTTGGCTTACCTTGTAGCCTCTTTTGTCTTATAAATAGGATGCCCAACCACATTGTACTCATTAATTGATCATCTTATTTAGCTAGTTGACTAGGTCTAACAAAAAGGACAATGAAATTTAGGTAACTAGTCTTTCATAGTGTCGAGACTTCTCGAGAAAGGCATAGTTATTTCCAAAAATATCTTCAAACTCAATGGATTGTTGGTGATTCAACTACCTCTTACCTCCCAATGAGCTTTCTTGCAAATGATATAAGAAATAATTCATTCTAACTTACCTTGGTAATGCTTCTTATTTGGTGAAACACGCAACTTCTTCAAAAAGACTCACTACATGGTTTATCTTTAATATTTCAATTATAGAGTTAATAAATCATAAGAATCAAAAAATTCAAATAAACATAATATCTTTGGAAATGTATATGTATATATAAGATAAACTATATAAATTTTATTGTCAAACTTGTAGAAATAATATAAATCACATTAATCTAGAGAATACTCATTAATTAATAAGTCGGTAGCTATTACTAAATCACTATGCTGATATATCTTTTTGTTAGGTTAATAGTCAATAAAATGAATCTAATTTAAAATGATTTTAAATATGTCCCTTGGACTAGAACTGAACCTACATGGTCCAAATAAGATTCCAAGGTAAGACTTACATACATACAACATTTTCAAGATACAAGATATAATGTTTTCAAGGAACATGTAGAAGTCCTATGTAACAAATTTATTGAAGTAGCCTACATATAATTTTTTTTTAAAATATATCAAACAATGAATCAATTAAACCTAAGATTTATTTAAAACAAATTCAACATAGATATTTAGATTTAAATGAATCAACATGATAGATCATCATTATATCATTGAACATAAGAGGAATAAAATTTCATCACATATTTTTTGCTTTGTTCACTTCTTCATTTATTTTGTGTAGAACAATAAAAAATAAATAACACCATGTATATTTGGAATTTTTACAATACTGCAAAACATCTCCTAAAACAACTTTACCGGGAAAATTTAATTTAAGAGATTAGAACCATTTTCAACCTAGATTTATATTAAGTACTTTTGAAGTTACACTAGATCAACATATTTAAAAGTAACTACAGACATGTAGATGTGTGCACTATATAAGTGTTTGATATTAATATACATACCTATTTTAATATGTCTTTACATATACTCATAATCACTGCAATGAAAAAGAATGTATTCAAATATTTCATCCTCATTTTTTTTGCATGTCTAGATGCAAAGACACATGCAAAATATTATAGCAGTCCACATGTCAAATGTTACAAGGGAATGATAGATATTTAGTGTTGAATATATAAAATATTTCATATCCCATATAATAACTATATACAAATAAAATTGTTTGTACTTGTGACTAAGTATTGTTCTTGCTTGGAATTCTCTTAGTTATTGTTAGCTTGCCTTTACAATATCTATCTTTCTTTTTTGGGTTCCACATGCCTCTTTCATTTTTAAATTTTGGGACAAATTAAAATTAAAATAGAAAAATAAAAACCTACTCCATCTCCCTTGTTGCATACTTATTGGCTGAAAAAGAGGACTGAAGCATATTCTCGCTCCCATAACTTGGAAATTTCTAAGTTAAGAGTAAGTGATTTGTCCAATAAATCAAGCAACATAAATGGTGGTTAATATACATTAACTTATTTCATCAATTCATAGATACACTAATGGTTATAGTATTTTCCATTAGAAACTTTAAAAAAAATTATATTTTATCTTTCATTCATAATAAATATCTAGTAACACCAATGAAGATATGCATACTTAGAAAATAATTTTTACATACATATTTTGTTCTAATTCTTCAATGGAAATGGTCCTTAAACAAGGAGATTAATATACTGGTAGATATCATAGATAGAGCCATTGCACAGATATTAATAAATACTATGATAGGATGATACATTTTCCAAAAATTACTTTTAGATAACAATATAAACCAATTAACAAGAACACATTAATTTAAGAGCTATACTTAATTTACTCACTAGTAGTTAATTTCCCTCATGCACTTGTCATTATCACTTATTTAGTTTTATGCGAATCTAAATTTCCTCATCTAATTCTAGACAAATGTCGCATGAAGTTTATTAGCATAACTTTGGTTGATTATGTAGAACCTGAAGTGACAATCTCTCTTTTATCTATTATCATTCTAAGAAAATAATATAGCACACAATAAAAGATAACCACCCCTCTTTTATCTATGATCACTATAAGAAAATAAGATACTACAAATAAAAGATAATCATCTCCTTTTTATAGATTTAAATATTCTAAGAAAATAAGATATTACATAGTAAAAGATAATCATCTCTCTTTGATCTATGCTCATTCTATGAAAATATTATGTATGACATGCAATAAAGTGACGATCTCTATGTAACAAGAAAACAAGATACTACACATTAAACATAATCATCTCCCTTTTATCTATTCTCATTCTAAAAAATAATATACTACATGCAATAAAGTGACCATCTCCTTTCTAACTAAGATGATTCTATAATTGAGTAGAGCGTAAAGTTTACTTAGATAACCATGCATGCTCCTAAAAAAAGATATAGATATAAAATGTTATACATTTATAACTATCAAAACTTGATTTCCTTACAACTTGAATAATTTATACAATAATAGACAATCTAATATAGATGACTTATATCAGACAAAGATTCTATAGTTTAACAACACACATTTTATTGTATTACACAAGTTCTATAGCATCATATTTTTCACAATCTAACTATATAAAGCATAATTAAACTATAATAATAATGTGATGCAGGCGCATTCTAGTGTACTTGGCAAATCTGCATGGGTGGTTTTTTTTTAGGCTGGTGTTACTCAGCTGCAGCCTTGACTAACAGTCTTCGTCATTGAAGGAAGCTTGGTTGCTAAAGGAACTTAGTGAAACCTCTTGCACTCGGTGAAAGTGTTACTCGGCGATGATTATTGTGGTCGGTAGACACTGGTGCTTGGCGATGCTTGGCATGCTCAGTTATTTCACTGATGCTCGGTTGTTTCTTTGGTGCTCAGTGGTTTGGTATTACTGACTGGAGTTGTTGATGATTTGCTTGGCCAACTTGGTGCATTTATTGTTGGTAACATTCGTTGGATTCTCCTATGTGGATCTGGAGGCCGACATGTTGAATTAAATGTTTGTAAGTATATTTATGAGATGACTTGTATTGCATTTAATATTTGTTTATAGGAGTTAATTATTTCATCCATCCGACTTGTGGCTGATGATTAGTATTTATACGATGGTTGGGTAGTTGTTTGGGGGAAGTCGGGGTGATAGACATAAGTGAAGTTGTGGAAAAGATTTTGCATGATCTTACAGATCAGATTATTTTTTATGGTTTATAATAGCAGAGCTAGTGATTGAGCCTTGGAGACAAGGAGATTGCTTGGAGGCTTGCAAGATCAAGTTTAGATCTTCCTTAGGGTTCCCATCAGTCACTAATAGTTTTCAGGACTGAACTAGCTGGAGTTGTATTGGATCTTGTTGATCTTGTTGAATTACTTCTAATTTTAATTGTCCCTAACCTGGAAGGCCTTACAGTTGGGCATGTTAATGAAAAAATTGAGTCAAAGCATATTGTGTTGTTGAGTATTCCGCTATGTTGACTATTGGCTACAAGGTTGGACTATCCTTAATTGGATCCACCATCCTTAACCACATTAGGTGGTATCAAACCAGAGTTATGATCTTATTTGGAGCAAAGGTTGATCTTGTGAGGGCTGATCCTATGAATTAACCTTGTTGGTGAAGAGATCGTATGATCTTAGTTGGAGATCTATGGCACTGAACTTGTGGAATCTTTTCCTAGTTTTTTTTGCAAGGTTGCAGGTTGCGATCTAAATTGCATACAACATGGAGATTGTCACAAGGTGATTGGTATAGCGATTTTTGTAGAGGGTTACTCTTATCTTTAAGGATTCCTCTGAGAAGATTGGACCCTAGAGTAATTGCTGATCTTTGTGACACTATGGAATCTAGGATTATAGAGAAGGTGAAATTTGATTTCAGATATGAGATGGAACTGATGAAGAATGACATGATCGCTGAGATCATGAGAGCTATGAATCATGTACCTCAGAATGTTAGTACTGGGGATGGTTATGAAGAAGCTACTAGGTCTAGTGGAGATGACCAGAGAGATATATTTGGCGAAGATAGAACTGGTCAGTTACATAGATCTGGAGCTCAATTAAGTAACAGTTACCAAATGGAAGTTTGTCTGGTACCTTCAAACCTAAGAACCCAATTGGTTGGATTGGTGAACTTGAAGATTTCTTTGAGCTATAAGAAATTAAAGATCCTCCTCAGGTGAGATTGGTATAGACTAAGTTGAAAGGACATTCTGATCTTTGGTGGAAAGAATTATGAAGAGATAAAGAAGATGAAGGTGAAATGAAGATCAATCGGTGGAGATTGATGGTGACTAAATTGAAAGCTAAGTTCATACCAGTCGACTATGAGCTTGACTTGTTTAAGAAGTTGCAGAATCTGAAGCAGAAAGATTTATCTATTGAAGATTATACCAAGGAGTTCTACAAACTTACTATTTGGTCTAGACACATAGAAATTGGTAAGGAAAAGGTAGCTCAGTATGTAAATGGTTTGAGATTCAATATTCAGGATGAGCTTTGTATGCTAAAGATTGATTCTGTTGAATATGCTTATCAGTATGCTCTAAAGGAAGAAGATAAGTTGAAGAGGAAACAACATAGTAACTCCTGAGGGAAGGAAAAGATTGATCACTTGGTGAAGGATAAACTGACTAATGCAGAAGATGAACAGAAACTTGTAGAACCAAAGAAGAAGAAAGGTAGGGTTATCTTTAAGGGTACTTACTATAATTGTGGAGAGGAAGGACACCATTCTTTTGAGTGTACATAGAAGAAGTCTGGTGATAGATGGAATGATGTGGTGAATAAGAATGTGGAGAATGAACCTGAATCTGAAATCTTGCTAGCTTGATGAACATTTCTTGGTACAAAGGTGGATCCTTGTCAGAGGACTAACTTGTTCAGGACTCAATGCAAGTCTAGAGGCAAACTCTGTAATGTTATTGTTGATAGTGGTAGTACTGATAACCTTGTTGGTGATGACATGGTTCATAAACTTGGGTTGAATAGAATGAAGCATCCTTGTCCTTATAGGATTGGCTAGTTGCAAGATGATCATGCTCTAGAAGTTAGAGAATAGTGCTTTATTGATGTTCAGATTGGCTAGTATAAGGATCTTGTGTTATGTGATATTGTGAAGATGAATAGTTGTGATATATTGCTCAGTAGACCTTAGCAATATGATTGCAAAGCTATATATGATTGTGTCAGAAATGTTTTTACTATTGAGAAGGATGACAGGAAGTTTTCCCTAATTCCTTTGCTAGATACAACACTCGGTAGGAGAAGCCTGAGTATTGGTACCCAAGTTGATTTGGTGGATCCTAAAGGTATGGATGATTAGTGTGAAGAACAGACCTCTGTGTTTTCTAGAAAAGACTTGAGGAGACAAAGGAAGTTGAAATGGAAGAGTGTGCAAAGTGAAAAGGTGGAGGACTTGTCTCACTAGTACATTTTGGCAAATATGTGACTACATGACTAAAATTTTTAGTCACATGACTAAAACTGATCATGTTCTACTAATTTTTTGCACTTCACAAGTATAAATGACTAAATATATGACTAATTTGGTTATCTAATAAAATCACAAGGTTAGACAAATAAAAATGACTAAAAATGACCAAATACATGACTAAATACATGACTAAATAACTAGTCACAAATAATTAGTCACCTAAACAAAAAATGCTTGAATAAATAAATTACTAAGTAATAGCTAACTAATCTCTATTTTTGTTGGCACTATTCATGTTGTTAATATAACTCCAAACTTTAGGACAAGACTAACCTAGATTATTTTTATTTTTTCATGATCAATATTATCACATAGTAGTTTTCGCCATTATATATTTGATTTTTCTCTCTCTTAATTTCTTTTATTTGTAATTACGACTAACCAACTGGACACTACCTCTAGTTGCAAATCATATGATTCATTATATTTTGGTTCATACATTGTATCCTCGAGTTCAAATATGACATGTATTTAATAAATTTGTTTGAACTTATTAAAATCTATATCTCATTTTTTTTTGTGATGGAAATTTCTTTGTCTTTAGTGACTATTTGATAATATTACAAAATTAAATAGAATGGTTAAATTTTAAATGAATCATTGAAAATTTATTTTTCAAAATAATTTGATTAGATTTTTTTTTTAAATGAACCATCTTTAAATTGTAGCTAAGATTAGGGTTAATATAAGTTAAGGTTAAAATTAGAAGATAATGTTTAAGTTACACTTAGGTTTGAAGCTGAATTTGAGCTTTTTAAAATTTAAATTAGTTCTTATAATAAAATTTAAAATTATTTTAAATATGACTAAACATTTTGTGTTTATTAATTTTCTTCTTAAAACAAAATATTATGTAAATATTTATTGCTAAAAGAAAAATAAGAACAAAATTAATACTATTAAATTATATATTTATTTAAAGTTAAATTATTATGATATAATAAATTTATAATAAAAATATTAATTATTTTAATATAAATAAGAATTAGCTATAAAAGAAAATAAACAAAAATTTACCCAAATGATAATTTAAAAAATATATATTTTAAAAGGGATATGTAAATAAATAAAAAATAAATAAAAAACTTCTATTTGTTTTTTGGGGGGTATTTAGGGATTTAGCATTTTAGAGCTTTTTGTATAGAAGGATTGGCGACAATGGTTCGAGTCTCAACGATTCAGTTCAATGCAGAAGGTATGAATTTCTCAAATTCTAATTATCTATTTTCATTTTTGTCAAGATAGGTTGAGTATTGACTGAGAACCAATGTCACAGAGGTCTGTCAACCCGTGGATGAGTTTTTGACTTCACATTGCAAGATCCTACACATGTCACTACTACATAGGTGGTGGTTTTGAGAGTTTCGTTTAAGACAAAAAATTATTTTATCTTTAACTTTTTAATTTTTAATATTTTTAATTCTTTTTTTATTAATATATTTGATTTCTTCTCTATGATGACAAAATAAAAATTGAAAATGTTAGCGGGAAACCTGTAAAGTAAAACTTCACTTTTCCTATGCACTCATGGCGCTGAACTCATCTTGCAATGGCGCAGAATTGGAACTATGGAGACATCAATAAGATGCAGCTATCAGAGGTTTCATGGGTAAGTTATGACTAGGTATGCAGGGGTTTCACTCCGTAAATAGAGACAAGAGAGGTAGCTGTGGTTGATCAAACACACTGCATGAATTGACAAAAGAGGTAGCTATGACAGTGATCTAATGTGCATGCATAATTTCAAGTCATTCCATAATCAGAGGTTGAGAAAGGCGAAACAGGTAGATGGAGGAATATAATAATGGAATAACTAATTGCAGAGTGCATTAAAATCTAGACCATTTCATAGAAGGGGATATTTTGGAGGATCAACTGTGGAAATTGAGGATTCTTCACTAGGTCTCTAATAGCAATTTTTTTAAGGTATGGTCGATTCAACCAATGCCCATTTGTATTTCTGTGGTTTTTTTTCAACCATTTTTGTTCTTACTTTATATTTTATTCATAATCAATGGAAGTTTGTTCTGTCTCTTGAAGTATAGCTTTCATGTAGGCATTACCGCTACCCATCATATCGATTTAGATTATGGCCTCGTATATATTGCAGCTACCAATTTCTGTGGCTCCTTCCTTCACATTGCAATTCTTTTACCCCACTATGGACATTCTCCATGGTGCTTGGCAGGTATGAAGTTAGTATTGCATTTACTAGATCATGCTCATACGATAATTTGTTGATAGTTTTTATTTCCATTTGGTGCTGTGGTTTATGTGTGGGAAGATCTATCCCCATTCCACTGCAATCAAAACAAAACAAAATGGTGAATACCCCTAACCCATCCCCATTCCACTCCAATCAAAGAAAAACAAAAATGATGAATACCCGGTACCCTAAATATGTTTGGCAGTCCTGAGGAGCTTAATTAGGTTTGGAGAAAATGATTCTTTGGTGGTGCTATTTTAATGTAAGAAGTAACTGTTCAGTTTCTGGAATCTTTTACTTTTATATGTGTCATTGTTGTAAAAGGGAAATGTTTTGATTTTAGATGATGAGGCTTTAGTCCCCATTGTCATTTGATGTTCTAGTTACACTCTCTTGTGGTTGAGGGTTAACTTATCCCTTACCCTAAGCCCATTCTCTTGCATCTTTATATCTAGTGTTGGTCTCAATCTCACCCCCCTTCTTTGTAAGAAAATCCTCTTGATCTCCATACTCATCTTATTTTCTTTACTGCAAATCCCCTTCATCTCCATATTCTATGAGTTGATGAAGTGACTTCACTACAATGAGCTATGGACGATAAGTTTTGAAACCACCACTTTTGTTTTTGTCTAGAGTTTGAAACAATTTTTTGGGTTTAGACTTCTAATTTGTTTGACTCTGTTTATGACTGCTAGATGAGGGTTTCAGGAACCACCATTTGAAATCTATAAATTTTTGAAAGAATTTAGAATGTCTTGCTTCAAGGTTTCACCAATAATCAAGAATTATATATACTAAATGTTTACAAAAATCTATTTTTTCATAATGAAAAATTCATCAATACTTGTTTCCATCTAAATCAATAATATTATTGCAATGGATTGTAAAAATCTTTTAACTCAAATCTGAAAAGACTAAGTTATAAGAACAATACTCCTTTAATAAATTATATCTGCAATTTAGTCACCTCATTTAGAAGCAATTCCCAGCATCGCATTAACACATTGCCCAGCCATATCATTTCTGATTTCTCCATTATATATAAGCTTTATGAAGCTAAACCTTTGCAAAGAGGTGATTTACAGAATTTATTACTCTTGTGGTCAATTTTGAGAGATCGAAACATGGAAATATGACTATAAAGGGAGACCATATGGATTGTTCAAAATAAGGTAGGAACGTGACTAATGTTATTCAATTTTAGGGCCATAAACTCATGCAATAAATTGGACAAATCAAATGTTAGTATAATATTTTTATGACAAGTTCAAAATGGAGTACTTGTAAGAATGTAAGAGGGAAATGTATGCACTTTTATGCTCAAAAAATTTCCCCTGTTTTGGGGTGTATATAAGAAATATAAATGATTAATGATAAAATAATGAAAACACTAAATAAAATAAGTAAGAAGATTCATAGATACACGGTAGGATAAATTTTCTATGTTTTTTAAGGACAACATCCCTTAGCATATATACTCAAGTCATTATTAAAATCTTCAAAATAACATCAATAACACAAACTAATGATTATCATGTTTTAAAAATTAGAACACATGAGATATATCAAGTGTAGGGTTGGAGCCTATAATAAAAAGTTTCTCACCTAGCCAATTTCCCATGTAGAGAAAGTAAGCAGCTTTGGAAACTCATAATTATTTGGTCATCCTAAAATGTTTGTAGGTATGAGTTATAGTACAACTAAGAATTAGGGTGGTTGTGATAGAATAGAAAATGCAAATGCTCCGAATTGCCCAGCTAGTTATATATTTTATTCTTAGTAAGTCCAAATTTTACAACAGGCTGAAGATGAAGAAGGGTTCAGTCTTCATATTAGAGTATTTCCAATTTTGAAATAGGTATAGTGTTCTAAAAGCTTATCTATTTTATCCTTTTTGGTTTTATCCTTGATCAGAATTCCAGTATCAGAGAAATGCAAGCTTGATGCTCACATTTTGTCAAGCATCTTTAGAAATAAAGAGAGTCAATGCCAATATTTTGATGAAGTTTTTGTATTTTTAGGATATATCCAACTATAGAATATCCAGTATTTATGACTATATGAAAATTCATATACATTTCCTCTTCCTCTGTAGTTACTTCAATCCCTTCAATCTTGAGCCTTTTTCCTAAGCCTAGCTTTGCAAAGTCTCCAGATAATGCTTCTGGTTCAACCTTGTAGAAACAACTACATTCTGCTCAAAATTGTGGAAGTCTTTTTTCTTCAATAAGACTAGAAGATGTGACCTAAGGACAAGGCCACACAAGACTGGTGTTTTTGAGTATGGTGTTTTATCTATGACTGGGAAGGCATTGTGCTTAGTGCTTTTCAAAATCTGTAGAATGTTTGAAACCTTTTGTATTCTATGAAGGGTTACTAGTGGACCTATGATAGCATCCCCTACAATGAGTTGACTCATAAATGGTCCAGGATGTGCTTCCAATAATGGAAGCCCCTTCAACTTTCAAGTGTACAATTTTGTCATAGACACTATTTTTGAAGCTATCAGCTATTGTCTTCGAAATTAAGAGTTCTATCATAATCAAAGGGAGCAAGGATAAGTTGTTTGTGAGCTCCAAAAGGATCACACAAAGTGAAACTATCATTCTCATTGACCCTCCTAGAAGAGAGGCTGCACTAAGCACTGTAAAAAGTCCCTGATCAATGTTTGCAAATGATCCCATCAACTCACCAAGTGCTCTGCCATATGTAGAGCCTATTAAGATTACAAGTATGAAGAGATTTGATGGAAGTGCAAGTCCATATGTTACTAGTCCCAATATGAAAATTGTAACAAAGTAGAGCATCAGTGATGTCAAATGAAACTCATTTCCAGTGCCAAAACTGAATATATTTCTAATAGTAGCATCATTTGTGTTGAAGAACAAAGTTGCAAGGTCATTGCAATAGCCTGTAGGGCAATGAAATTGCTTGAAGCTCCCTATTCTATGAACATTGGGACATTCGTGGTTGACCATCTTTCCTTCTAGACATGGTGTACATGCTACAAGCCATGGAAGTCCAAATATACAACAGGATGTCTACAAAGCCACAGTGCATGAAAGGAGTATTTTGGATATTGGCCCTATCCTGTATCAGTAATACACAACTATGTCATTCATCGCCATGTTCTGTAAAAAATTAAGAAAACTTTGTAATTCTTAAATAAGGTTAAGTAATCTTAATAAGTATACTAATGGGTTAAATAGTACTATTAGATAAAGGAGGTTTCTTGACTGCATGAGACCTAAAAGTCCAGAAAAGAAAGTAGTCTGCATGTATGCAGGGGAAAAGATGCCACGGAGAAAAATGAAGAATAGGGCAACATACAATTTTCATTGCTTTAGCCACAATCTAATACAAAGTTTTTTTTTGTGCCTTGGAGAACTTACTGATTGATTAAGGCATATATTCTCAGAGTACGCTCAAGAAAGTAGTTATATACTACTCCCACCACTCCTCCAATGACACCTAATATCACTACTGGAAGTAGATCAATAGCTGTATATTTTATAGTCACTAAACTCACATCAAACATTATCAGTTCTCCACCTTCAAAAATTCCATAGTTTCCACTTCCACAATAATCAATGAATGCTCGGAGTACTACAACAACCACTACAGTTGTGAAAAATGTCCTCCAAAGAAGAACACTTCACCACCTGCAAAGGAATGCGGAAAACATTGTCAAATATCATTCCTTTCTTTCCAAAAAATGCTTGCACTTATAGCTACAAAACTTCACCCAAAAATTTAGGCTCTATACTGACACCTCAGAGATTCCTACGATGGGACATTGCAGATGCTCAGAACAATTTTGGAACAATAATTGTAGGATTTAATGCATCATGAGCTTCCTAGTCACATATACATATTGTACTAGTTGCTATTTGTCATGTTCAAAACTTTCAATACTGCAAATGTAAACTACATGGATTGGATGGATCCGATAGTACTGTATATGAAAATTTATTTTAAAAGTGTGTTTGTAAAGTGACATATGCTCATAACACATATGAGTTCTACATATGAGGTACATAAATCAACTTTGCATAAGTTCATAACGCATTGAATTATGTGACTACGTGTAACTTGGCTAAGACTCCAAACATGAGCTCTATAATTCAGTATATTTTGCACTAGATTTCTCCTCAGACCTGGACCATATTGGATTCTACAACTTAGTGTAATTTCCTCTCAATTGTTCCTTGGATCTAGATGATAATGAATTCTAAAATTTAGTGTAGTGCCCACTGGATAGCTCTTCTTGATCAAATTATAATGGAACTAAAGTTTCATGTTATACTAGAGATAATGCACAAAAATGATCTTAGCAGGTTTCTATTTCCTCAAATGTAAAGAGCGCACCACCAATGGGTGCACAGAAGGCTACAGCCACACCTACAACAGTGCCACATGTTATATCTCTTCTATCTTGATCATTCTTGAAGAACCTTAGCCATCTCCATGTGAGATGATAATGTCTTGAGCCCCCTTGCCCCATTAGGGATGCTATACAAGATCCAGTGTGGATCAGAGGCCCTTCCTTTCCTAAATCTAATCCTGCAGATGTAGCACAAATACTACCAAACACCTGCTCATATATCACAAATATGGCATCCATCATATGCTTTAAAAAGTGAAACCTTGATCAGACAGAGTCTTAATTACCATCCCGTTGAGCTCAATTTAGAAGAACTAACCTAACCTTTAAAAAAAGCCCACATCAATGTTGCATATTTGAGAGATCTTGCATAGTAGATGTAGTCTTTTGACATTCAAAAATGAAATTTATTATTTAATGGATTTATGGGTAGTTCCATTAGTTAAAGCTTTTAAGGTTTACCTGGTCACAGTTAAATCAGTCAGAATACCCTCAAAAACCTCAAAAGAATGAATCGAATTAAATTAAAGTAACTATTTTCTCAGGCCGTAAACTCTCTTTGAGTTAAATGCAAACATAACCTACCCAACTTTGAAAAATCCCTACGTTAGGTTGAGAAAACTTGTGCACTTCATTTAATCATAAATAACATTTATGCCCACTATGGACTACTACAAGAACTCAAAGAGCCCAAAAGTGCTAAACTAGCCATATAATACATGCAGCATTTTTACAACTGTGTACAAAATAACATATGGGTCGTGATTATTATTTACCTTAACACAACTTTGGTAGGGGGCATCACATTGAAGCCATGTTAAATCACTACCAGTGTCTACATCCAGATAATATTCCTTTGGGGGTGTACCAATATATGCAACCACATAGTAAATCCTGCAATTCAAATTGCATATTCATGAGCTTCCAATTTGGAATCCAGAATGAACATTAAAATTTGGGGGTTCATTTTTTTTCCATACCCATCTAGGAAAACACTCCCTTGCATGTTGAATAAGGTAGTCTTGACTGCTGCTTGCAATATCCTCCCAATTCTTTGGGTGTCCTGTTCAATTGATGAGGAAACCTCAGATTGCTCATTCTTGGGATAAATTGGAAATACATCTCCTGCTACTAAAAAAATTCTTATGCTCAAGATTGCCAACACAAACACCAATGGAAGGAAAAGCTTTGTTAACTAATGAAGTTTGCTATTATGTTTTAGCACTGCCACTCAATGATTAAATATTTTGCTAAGCCTTGAGTGTATTTTGAATTTTCCTTTTATTTTGTGCTTTCTTTAACTGGCTTGTGACATATAGTACCTTGTTTATCTAAGTGACTCTGCTAGAAGTGATATTCCTTGATCATGACGGTCAATCCCAATATTATTGCTCAAAGAGATTATACTTAAATTTTTAAAAAGTACAAAATTTGGTTGTCCCATCATCTTCTTGTTTTCGTCATTGTTCTGATGCCTTTGAACTTTGAAAATAATATTTTAACTCAAACAATATTTTTCATGCATTGAGGTTTAGATTTACCATGAACAACTATTGTCCCACCACATTTCATATTCTTTGGATAAACCTTGAGAGCATTCAAAAATACCATATCCTTTTACTAAGTTACTATGGTAGAAGAGATATTCCTCTTAGTTACTCTACCAAAAGAGATATTTCACTAAGGAATATCAGTTTAGTTTATGGCCTCGTAGGTATTGCTAATACCAATTTTTGTGGTTCCTTCCTTCACATTGCAATTCTTTTATCCTACTACGCACATTCTCCATGGTGCTTGGCCGAGTTGTCATTTATGCTAAAAACGTCAAGCACAATCATTTCTGTCTTCTTAAATATTAAACTAAGTCATGTCCACCATGTGAAAGGAGTATTCATTGATGCATTTTGTGACCACAAGTGGGTCATTGGATCCGAGTGACTTGAGTCCACTATATCTTTATGGGAAAATGTGAATTTTGTGTTCATATTTTAATAAAAAATTTAGAGGTACTATTGCACAGAGATTCCAATGTACAGACATTGTGGCTTCCAAGATTCATATTGGTAGTATGTGTTCTCATAATAAGGAATTTGAAAGGAAGAAAGGACTTTAAAAAAATAGACAAAGCTAGAGTGAATGAGCTAAATCTGAGAGCTCACAAGGGTTAACTTCATACATAATACCTTATCATATCTTCCAGGTTCCTCTTTATTTAATTGTTCTTTTCTGAAGCCTCCGTGAATGAGAACATTTTATTTGAATTGATAAAGTTTTAAATATGGTACCTACTATGGTCTTTCTGTTGAGGAGTATCCATCCCATGAGTAATTTTTACGATGTAGGTCTCCAATGGCTTTCTCTTATTTACTTTTCATCTAACTTTATCTGTATGAGGGTGAGATTGAACACCATAGAACTAAAATTTTCTTATGGATGCCTTGCTAAAGGGGTGTAACAAAGTATTTTGATGTGTGGATATCATCAAGAAGTGCAAACCTATCAAAAGCATCAAACAACTACAGAAAGATGCATTGGTTTTGATGAGAATTCCATCAAAAAGTGGTGAGGTTATCCTTCAGATTCTAAGAGATTTAGGTATGATCTCCTTGCAACTACTCCTACATGATATAATGTATCCTAAAGTGAAAATGTTGAAATTTCTTTGAAAGAACTCTATTTGTTTAATATAAAGCTCTTCCCCTGAGGAGATAGGAACATTATACTGATTCACTGAAATAGTGAAACTTCTTTCGCTTGGTATATCTTGGGTGATTCTTGCATAAAATATTCTTTTCTCGAAGCTAGGAGGAAAAAATAAGTTCTTGATTGCTATCTTTTTTCAAGTGCATTTATGAATCAAACCATTGTTATTGTTTGCACCTTGTAGAGAAAATACTTTCATTCTTTTGGACCAAGCTAATTGTTTTAAAAAAGGATCCATGTTGTCTAGTTAGCTTCTTTATTCCTAACTAATATCATACTGGTATTACCTTTGACTAATCACTATGATCATTGTGGATTCTATTTGGTTGATATGGTTCTGAACATTTGGAAATGGGCCTCAACTATTCTTGGCTTATAAAAGCCAATAAATTGTTGTGCAAAGCATCTCTCTAAGTATTTTGAAAAGATCCTTTTGGATTGGGATATTTTGGGGGAGATTCATATAGGGGGACATATCTTGATGTAATCTATTATGTTTGACTTCCCTCCTTGTGGCTTTATAGGTAAAAAATCTTGAACTAGCTCCAGGCCCTAGATTGTATGGATTCAAGATTCCACCTAGTCTTGATGATGAGGAGTGGTCTTTTGAACATGACGTTACCATCCTAGGATTTTACCATAAGGCATGTATACAATCCTTGTAATTTTGTTTATGATAATTTGCACTTGTATTCGTCAAAACACAATGGAAAATTATGATTCACCATTTATGCCTACATTTAGGGGTTTGAGAATATAGAATGGTGGAACTTATTTTCAATGGTACCTTCAGTAATGAGTTTTGTGAATATTGAATATCAAAATTAACTTTGAATGCTATTATTTATTTTTATGGTCTAGGAATGGGCTTTATGGCTCAATAGAAAATAAAAAATGAAACTGCAATACTTGAAGTAGCATCACCTTCCAACTTATTCCTTGTAATTGCTCAAGGTACTACTTTTTTACAATTGCAAATCTCCATTTGTTTTTGTTGCAAATTATTCTTTTGATTTTTATTTTAGAAACTCAGTATTTTCTACTCATGTGAAGTTTTTGTTAACCTATATAAGGTGTATCTTGATTAGCTAAATAGTTTGGGAAATAACTAAATAAAATAATTAGGACTGAATAAGACACTTTATATTTGTACTCTCCAAGAAGTGAGTTCTTAATTGTTTACTAATTCATAAGAATTCTCACTCTTGGAACGGTGGTGTTAAAGATAACAAATACTAGTAACCATACAGATCCTAAACTTCATAGATTGATTAGTTCATGGAATTAAATAAAGATTTGATTACATTTAGTTTCCATGTGTAGAAATATTTCAGTCTCTACTATTGTCATATTTAGCAAAGGAATTGGTATCTGCATATTCTGTCATGGTTGTATTTATGGGCACAAATCAAGTCATGGTAATTTTAAAAGATTTTCTTACAATGTAACTTGTAGAATGAACTATGTATGGCTGATTCTTGGCATAAAAGCATGTGACAAAAACCTCAATGCATTTGTTCAATCCATGTACATGAAAAATATAATGATTTGGCTTCACTTTGATACACACTTTGATACTTGCTATGTTAATACCAACTTTTTAGCAGGATTTTCACTCATGGATACTTTCTTCCAATCGCAAAATTCAAGATACTACTCTTGATTATGCCTGTATTTGCACATTAAACTCATAATGTTATTAAGAAGATAGGGTATAGTATGAATAAAGATTGTCAGAAGATCCTTTTTGAAGGGACGTCTTTGACATTTGTTACTATTATCAAATAGTAATCTTTTTGCAACAGGTACAATCTTGCAGATGTCAGCTGCTTAAGTTGGAGGAGGAAATCCTATGAAATGCCAAAGATTCCTCCAAGCAGAGGGCACTTTTTAATGATTACAAAAGTATTCATCTGCACCAAATTAAAACTTTGGCTATTTTTTTAGACAACTACAAGATCAAGGTTGCCTAAGCTCTGCAAGAAATGATGTTGTGATCAATAATTTTGTGACTAGCTATTAAATAAACATCCATATAGAATGTGTAGTTGCATATTTCAATAGAAAGAAAATTAAATTCCATGATTGTCATGATGTCACATTTCATAGACAAATTTTGAGTATGACAAAGGGCAATCAAGCACATGGTGGTGATACTAGTTTTACCACTCAGAAGATTATGCATGAATTTAGGAATACCTTGGCAGAATATGGCACACTTTGTAGTGTGATCAGGCATAATTTTTCATTTGATGAGTATCAGGACCTGAAGAGTTAGAGAAGTAGGAAGAAAATGAGGGTATTCTTTCCTAGCTCCAAATCTTTTAGAAGAATGAATCATCCTGAGACCAAGGAGCAGGTGAATAATAGGTGTCATAGAGTATTTGTGGTATCCATTGATAACTCATTGTTTGAGATGAGTTTTGAGAATATAATTAATAATCTTCTTCTTGAGGTGGATAATGGAACAAACCCTAGTTGTACTCATGCACTTGGTGAAAATAGTAAGCTATGGGAACTGATAGATGATTTCAAACTTAAGTTGGAGTATGGTTTTTAGGTTGGTGATGATCTAAGTTCACTTTATGAGGTGATTGTTTACCCTCTTAGGAGACCATTAGATATGAAATATACAAAAGAGGAGATAGATGAAGATTGCATAGGGAGTGATATGAAACTAGTAGGCATCATAATTCCTCATTAAATGAGGAATGAGAAGGTTAGTTGGGTATGCAAATCAATGATTTCAGTTGATAGTTATTTCCTTGTTCGTATTCATTTTGAATTGCTTCAGTCTAACATGAGATTAGATTATGAGTTTTACAATTGGTTAACAAGCAAAACATTTCATACTTCATTTGAGTTGATGAGTAGCAATGCATGATTTACATATGTAGTTGGAGATAGATTTTCTTCATGGGCATTTTGATTCTTGGAGACTTTTTTATTTCATATTTTGAAAGGTTTCCAAACCCAATTCTTGAGTTTGCTGAAAATTTGAGAACATCAGTAAGGAAAAGTAGTTTCCAACTTGTTTATTATGTAGCTTTGGAGAAAGCACATAAATATGACATCTACAAACTTGACAATCTATCCTTAGGCTTAAGTGATGTTATATATGTTGGAAATATAGATGCAGTAACTGAGAGGAGGGGGTGAATCAGTTAACCACAAAAATATTACCACTAATCCCTTAAATATCTTAACAAATTATTTACTATGCCACTCGGTAAATATACAGAGAAATGTTGAAAACTTGATCCTTGAAGTGTGTAATAATTAAACTGTTCTTAAGCATTCATCACTGATTAACTTACATGAATAAAGAAAATAACATGAACACAAGAGACACCATATTTACCGTGGAAACCCAATATGGGAAAAACCACCAATGTAACTAGTTACTATTTTTCACTCTTCTGAAGTGATGCCCGGTTAGAAGCCAACCCGGTAAAAGGTTACAAAACACACTGTTAGGTGTGACCTTGTTAGAGGATTTAATCACCCTACTAGGAGTGGCCTTGTAAGAGGTCTTGAAACAATTCAATAGAACTGTTACCTTGTTAGAGGATTTACAAAATGGTTGTTAGACCAACTCGATTAAGAGATTTTGATATCACTGCTACAGTTGCTAGAGAGTAATAATGAAATGACCTACAACTAAATTGATGAATATAGATCTCTGTTCTATTTCACTAGATCCTTACCGATCAATTAAATCTTTGCTACTCCTCAAGGATATCTGACCATCCTTCAAAATTCGCACACACCTTTCTTCAAAATGATTTCTGCATGTTGTAGATCTTTTTTTATTCACCACTTGACCTTCTATATATATATGCCATTTCATAATCATTTAGATTGTCAAGTCGGCACTAATAATTATTATGACAGTCGACTAGGATAAACAAACCATAACAACAAAATTCTTTGAAAGGGCCAACCTTTCTCAGTAAACATTAATCTTGAAAAGATTTCCTTCAGTGACTGAGAGAACTCGGTAACCACAGTGAATTCTGCAACATCCTTTGGAGACCGAGAGAGCTTGATAACCACTAATTTTCCTTCGATAATTGATGAGGCTTAGTTAACACTATTACCCTATCGTGTTTCCTTTAGACACCTGAGAGAACTCAGTAGACACTAAAAATTGCCTAGCTGACTGACTGAGCTTGGTAGATACTGAGAACTGCTTAGCTGACCGACTGAACTCGGTAGATACTGAGAATGATAATTGATATGACATTTGTGTGACATCAAAGACAACACATAGCTAATCCAACAATGTCCTTTAGACAATTGTATCCAACAATCTCCCTCTTTGGCATTGATGGCAACACAACATGTCATAGAACAATGAAATTTCACAGAGAAACCAAGAGTAAGAAACATATTCTTAGCTTCATTCTAATTCCCATCATCTTCAAACTTCTTTCTCTGATTGAGAACTCTCCCTCTTAACTTCTCAAATTATTCTTCTTAGAAATTTCTTGAAATGACAGCAAACTCTCCCTCTTTGACAACACATGCCAAAGACAACTTTCACAGTTTCAGTAAATATCAATGTACCTTATGTACTGATTCATATGCAATGATTCCCTGACTATGCTGCATCAACTGATTGATCTTCAACATGTTCTGGTTGATGCATCACTAAAACTTTATTTAGTGAACCTCACACAGGGGAGTGACCCCTAACTTGCCTCTTAGATACAAGAATGCATCCTTAGGTAGTGGCTTGGTGAAGATATTTGCAATTTGTTCTTTTGTATGAATATATTCCAATCTGATTTCCTTGTCCTGCACCAATTCTCTGACAAAGTGATATTTAATTGCAATGTGCTTGGTTTTGGAGTGCATTACTGGATTCTTTGAAATATTTATTGCACTTGTATTATCACAAAACATAACAATTGGTTCTTTGATTTCAACCTTCATGCCTTCCAAAAGCTATTTAAACCATATAATATTAGAGCATTTTACTACTGCAGCAACATATTCTACTCTGCTGTGGATTGGGATATGCAGTTTTGCTTTTTACTAGTCCAAGATACTAACCTCTTGCCAAGAAAGAATTCTCCACCACTTGTACTCTTTCTTTCATCAATGTTTCCTACCCAATCAGCATTAGTAAACACTTTTAAATCCAAATTGCCTCCAAATTTATACCACAAGCCATAATCTTCAATTCCCCTTAAATACCTCAAGATTCTTTTGATTTCCATCATGTGATTTTCTCTGGGTTTAGCCGAGAATCTTGCCACTATTCCAACTGCTAAGGCAATATCAGGCCTTGTGTGTACTACATACTGTAATTTTCCAATCATTGATCTGTATAAGGTCTGATCTACTTCTTTTGAATCATCATCTTTGGTAAGCTTCAGTCTAGTACACATGGGTGTACCAACTAGTTTTGAATCTTCCATACCAAATTTCTTAAGTATTTCCCTGATATATTTAGACTGAGTAATGTAGATACTATTTTTGTTCTGCTGAATCTGAAGTCCAACAAAGAATTTTATCTGACCAAACATAGACATTTCAAATTCTTTGTTCATAAGCTCTGAAAATTCTTTGCACTGATCATCATTTCCTGTAAACACAGTATCATCCACAAATATTTCTGCCAAAACAATTTTGTTATCTAATCCTTCTTTGATGTATAAATTGTTGTTGTCATTAGCCCTTTTGAAATCAATCTAAGTAAGATAGTTATGTAATCTTTCATACCATGCTCTAAGAGCTTATTTTAGACCATAAAATGCTTTGTGTAATTTGTAGACCATATCCCTTTTGTTTGGATCAATAAAACCTTCAGGTTGCTCAATGTAGACTTCTTCCTCAAGAATACCATTGAGAAAGGAAGATTTGATATCCATCTGATATACCTTAAATCCTTTATGTGTTGTATATGCAAGTAAAGTCCTCACACCTTCTAATCTTGCAACAGGAGAAAAAGTCTCTCCATAATCTACTCCTTCTTGAGAATATCCTTTACATACCAATCTTGCTTTGTTTCTTGATACTTGACCATCTTCATTCAACTTATTTCTGAATACCCATTTTGTCCCAATTAAATTTTTATCTTTAGGCCTAGGTACAAGAGTCCATGTCTTATTTTTCTCTATTTTCTCTATTTCTTCATTCATAGCCTCAATCCAACTTTCATTTTCTAATGCATCTTTGACATTTTTAGGTTCAAAATCAAAAAATAAACATGTACCTTTTAGTTTACTTGTTGTCATAGTACCATCTGATTTGTTTCCAATAATCTAATCTGGTTTATGATGCTTTCTGATGTACTTGGCTAATACAGGTTCCTTGCTTCCTGAATGAGTTACATTGTCATCTTCTTCATCTTCAGGTTCAGATTGCTCGAGCTCAGTAGATACTTTCTTGGTAGCTTCAGACTGAGACTCGGTACTTTGTGACTCGGTCTGAACTTCTTCTTGTGACTCGGTTACTATACTAGGCTCGGTAGATGTAGTCTCCTTACATGTGTCTGTCAATGTATCAAGTTCAATGTAAACAAATTTTCTATACTCCTCTGGTTTTTTTTTTCTTTCTTCTTCAATCTTTTCTGCAAACTCATCAATTCTCACATGTGCACTTTCTATGATTTTGTGAGTAGACAAATTTAGACATCTATATGCCTTACTTTTGCAAGAATATCCCAAAAATATTCCTTCATCACTTTTTACATCAAATTTTCCTTTTCTAGATTCTTTTAAGATGTAACATTTACTACCAAATACTTTTAGGTAACTTACATTTGGTTTGTAGCCATACCATAGCTCATATGGAGTCTTGAATGTGTCCTTTCTCAGTTGTACTCGGTTCAAGGTATGAATTACAGTGCTAATAGCTTCCTTCCATTATTTCATAGCAATGTTCTTTTCAATCATTAGAGTCCTTGCACAGTCCATGATAGATCTGTTCCTTCTTTCGGCTATTCCATTCTGCTTAGGAGTTCTCGAGGCTAATACCTGTCTTTTGATTCCTCTTTCAATGCAGAAATTATTGAATTCATGGGAGATGAATTCACCACCTCTATCTGATCTCAAGCATTTTATTCTTTTTCCTGTTTCCTTTTCTACTCTTGCTAAATACCATTTGAACTTCTCAAATGCTTCAGACTTTTCTCTTAAATACATAATAGTCATCATTCTAGAATAATCATCAACAAAGAGAATAAAGAATTTTTCTCCAGTATAGCTCTCAATTCCAATAGGTCCACATAAATCAGTATGCACAATTTCCAAAATATCTTCAGACTAATAGTTTTTACTTTTGAAACTAGACTTTCCCATTTTACCAATTTGACAATTCTTGCATAGACCAACATCAGGTTTCTTCAAAGTAGGAATACCTGTTACTTTCTTGAATTTGCTTATTTTCATCATGTTGTCAAAATTTACATGACATAACCTTTTGTGCCATAACCAACTTTCTTCAATTTGAGCAATAAAACATGAGTAATCACCAAGATCAAGATAAAATAGGTTACCTTTGGTTTGTTTGCCTGATCCTATCAGTTTTCCTTTGTCATCCAGCAGTCTTGCTTTGCCATTCATGAATTCAACCTTGAATCCAATGTTGATTAGTTGTGTTACACTTAGAAGATTATGCTTTAGTCCTTCGACCCAATATGCATTATCACATATAAGTTCTTTGGTTAATGAAATTCATCCCTTTCCTTTTATACAATAGGGTTCATTGTTTCCAAACCTTACATTACCACCATCAAAGTTTTCAAAGTGTTCAAACTTGGTCCTGTCACCAGTCATATGATGTGAACATCCACTATCTATAATCCATGTATCATTCTTGCTTATGTGAAAGATAAGTGCCATCTCATCTTCATCATTATCAGATTCATCTTTTACAGCAATGAAAATAATTTCTTCTTCACTATCATCCGAATCTTTAGCTAAAAAGCATGTTTTCTTACCTTTATCCTTGAATGATTTGAAATTTTTCTTGCCATTGTACTTGTAATTTTTCTTCTCATCTTTGCTTCTCTTGTTTTGACACCTAGCTGCAATATGACCAATTTCTGCACCTGAAAAATAGATTAAGGGAGTTTTACCTTTGTATTTTCCTCCGCCTCTTGAATACTTCTTTGCAAGTAATGCTTCAATAACTTCAAGATCACTATCAGAGCTTTCCTCTGATTCTTCTTCCCTTTCTTGAGTGAAAGTTTGGCCTCAAAAGCTGATTCAATATTTTTAGAAGTTGGAACATAGTTGTCATAGTTATCCAGTTCAAAGGCTGTCAATCTTCCAACTAAGGCATCCAAAGTTATATTGTGATTTTCTTCACATCTTCTTTCTTGAATAGCAGAAACTCTTATTGCATAAATAGGGAGTAATGTTCTAAGAACCTTACTTATAACTATTTCATCATCAATTTTTCCTCTAGAAGCTCTGATTGCACTAACACTTGTCTTGATCCTTTCAACATATTTTGCAATGTTTTCTTCTTCTCTCATTTTCATTTGATCAAACTATCCTCTTAGGCTCTCTGCTTTGGCTCTCTTCACATTGTCATCACCACCATAGATTTTCTTCAGCTTGTTCCACATTTCATGAGCAGTTGTGCAATCTTTGATTTCATCAAATTCTTCATAGCTAAGAGCTGATGCAATGTCTATCATCATAGTGTTATGGCTCTTCTTCTCTGCAATGTCTTCAACAGTTAATGTGCCAGTAGGAATTGTATATTCTTGATCAATATATTTGCATCCTAAATCACCAATGGAAGCCAGATGCAGTCTCATGAGACCTTGCCATGCTGAAAAGTTATTTCTGTTAAGCCTTGGAATTTCTCTTTTGTAAGACATCCTGATCTTTAGCTTAGGTCCTTGAAACCCTTCCTGCAAGCACCAAAAGCTCTGATACCAATTGTTGGAAATATAGATGCAATAACTGAGAGGGGGGGGTGAATCAGTTAACCACAAAAATATTACTACTGATCCCTTAAATATCTTAAAAAATTATTTACTGTGCCACTCGGTAAATATACAGAGAAATGCTGAAAACCTGTTCCTTGAAGTGTGTAATAATTAAATTGTTCTTAAGCATTCATCACTGATTAACTTACATGAATAAAGAAAATAACATGAACACAAGAGACACCAAATTTACCATGGAAACCCAATATGGGAAAAACCACTAATGTAACTAGTTACTATTTTTCACTCTTTTGAAGTGATGCCCGGTTAGAAGCCAACCCGGTAAAAGGTTACAAAACACACTATTAGGTGTGACCTTATTAGAGGATTTAATCACCCTGCTAGGAGTGGCCTTGTAAGAGGTCTTGAAACAACTCAATAGAACTGTTACCTTGTTAGAGGATTTACAAAATGGTTGTTAGACCAACTTAGTTAAGAGATTTTGATATCACTGCTACAATTGCTAGAGAGTAACAATGAAATGACCTACAAATGAATTGATGAATATAGATCTTTGTTCTATTTCACTAGATCCTTACTGATCAATTAAATCTTTTCTGCTCCTCAAGGATATCTGACCATCCTTCAAAATTCGCACACACCTTTCTTCAAAATGATTTCTGCATGTTGTATATCTTTTTTATTCACCACTTGACCTTCTATATATATATGCCATTTCATAATCATTTAGATTGTCAAGTTGACACTAATAATTATTATGACAGTCGGCTGGGATAAGCAAACTGTAACAACAAAATTCTTTGAAAGGGCCGACCTTGCTCGGTAAACATTAATCTTGAAAAGATTTCCTTCGGTGACCGAGAGAACTTGGTAACCACGGTGAATTCTGCAACATCCTTTGGAGACTGAGAGAGCTCGGTAACCACTAATTTTCCTTCGACAATCAACAAGGCTCAGTTAACACTGTTACCCTATCATTTTTCCTTTAGACACCTGAGAGAACTCGGTAGACACTAAAAACCACCTAGTTGACCGACTGAGCTTGGTAGATACTGAGAACTGCTTAGCTAACCTACTGAACTTGGTAGATACTGAGAATGATAATTGATATGACATTTGTCTGACATCAAAGACAACACATAGCTAATCCAACAATGTCCTTCAGACAATTGTATCCAACAATATATCATAGTAATCTTTCTTTGGGATTGTTTTTGAAGAGAACAATTGCTCATTGCACTTCAGTTGTAGATGCTTTCAAGGATGGGGTAAGAAAGGATTAACAAATAAGTCACAGAATTCCATGATATGTATTTTGATTTGGAGGCACTTGGAGTTATGTTGTGCATCTTTCCAGTAACATTGGAAACCATTCTTGGTTGGGTATTGATGCTCAGGATTCACTATAAGAAATAATAGAGTTAATTGGGAATGCTTGGAGTAATATTTGGAGATATAAAGAACTAATTTTGAGAATTGATAATGTTACTAGCCATCTTGTGATTCCATTTGTTCATTTACTAATGGATTTGAAGAAAGATTTTAAGCAGAGATCAGAGGATCGACAGCATGGCCACTCATGGAGTTGGGAGTATTCCTGGGCAAATAATATATCAATTTTTTAGTTTGGAGATTTCTGTTTGGTTCCAGATTAGTTACTTAACATCATGGTTATCTCTCATTTCGGGGAGTTGGCACACTATTCTTTGTAAAGGTGGTAAATATTTTCAGTTGGTGATTGCTTAGAGGAGTTTTCCAAACAGTACTGAGTTGATGTGGTGCAGCCTTAAGTTTTTGACACATGCTTATACTGGGGAAATTTATCATCATTATTTCAATTATCTAAGTAGAGTACTTAAATAAGATTGTATTTCTCTGATCATAAGAGAGAAAGACACTTAGCACACATTGAAAACCAATGATTCACCTCTACGAGCATAAAATAGATGTTGTGAGTGCTAAGTGTTCTACTCATTCTCATGAGAGATGGGTTCTTTTGAACCATGACTCATGCAAAATAGGTTAATGAGCTTGGCCCAAAAAATAGACAGTTGAATCTTGATAGCAATATCACTAATCTTAATATAACACAACACAACATAGTCTTAATTACTAAGTATATCATTTTCTCTTCTTCAATTGA
This sequence comes from Chamaecyparis obtusa, assembly GCA_027943335.1. Lineage (NCBI taxonomy): Eukaryota > Viridiplantae > Streptophyta > Pinopsida > Cupressales > Cupressaceae > Chamaecyparis > Chamaecyparis obtusa. The sequence continues at coordinate 126,413 of BSBK01000243.1, forward strand.
GTCTGGGTACTTGCACTTACTAATTTGGAGAGAAACTATCTTTGGGTGGCTTCTTGTTGAAGGGTGGATCAAGCCATCTTTATTTGATGGCATTCCAGATGGTGATAAGGTTGGCATATTCCTCTGTGTCTAGGTGCATGGTGATCTAAGACAACATGTCAGAGATGTAAAAGTCTCTTGTGTTAGGTGGGGGATAATGGGCTACCTAAGAAACAAGGTAACAAAACAAAATTCCTATTGTTGCTACTTCAACTATTATATTTATATTTGTTTTCTTTACTTTCTTTTTATCATGCCTCATATTGTTGAGATCCATTATTTTATAAACAGATATGTGATTTCCAACCAGATTCAAGGGTATGTCCATTATTACTTGAATGATATGCCAAAATCCTTGCAAGTGAAAGCAATTAAACATGGATCACTGAGCTTATTTTGAACAAATTCTTGTAATTAAGAATAGTAGTTGTCCAATAAATACCTCTTTAATGGGTGTTCTTAAATGTTTACGGGGTTCTGTTTCCATTAGCATGTTATATCATCAGACAAGATTTTTCTTTGTCTGCACTCATTTGACATCAGGATAGAAGGGAGGTGATGAGATGAGGAGGAACTCTGATGTCATGGAGATCTTAAAGAAGACATGATTTCCACAAGCCCCTGAGTCATTGGTAAAGAAATCACCTGAAAGCATTTTGGAGCATGAGTATGTTTCAATTGTTTACCCCAATACTCTAATGCATTGACAGGCATAGGTGGAAATTTGATTTTATGTGTTAACCTATTATAATAGATCAGTATACACAGGAACATAAAGATAATTTTCTTTGTAAGATATGCTATGTGGTTCTGTTTGGCAGTCGAATAATCTGGCTTGGAGATTTGAATTATCACCTTTCACTTCGCTATGCTGAAACTAAAAGACTATTGGAAAAGAGTGATTAGGAATCTCTGTTGGAGAAAGATCAAGTATGAACATGATTTTCAAGAAATTTATTATCTTGAAGGAGCTGATTTCTATTATGGTTTGAATGAAACTAAAATAATTACTTTCTTAACATAGTAATGACATGTGTGAACTGAATCAAATCTGGTATTCTCCATGGAAGCTTTGCAGTGAGAAGAAAGCAGGGTGTATATTCACTAGATGGAATGAAGGGAAAATATATTTCCCTCCAACCTACAAGTATTGTTGAAACTCAGACCACCACACAGTAGATAATTTTAGATCAAGATCAAAGAGACACATACCAGCTTGGTAGGTACAAAATAAACTACTTATTGGATTTTTGTCTATAACACAATTGGGAGGAGAAGTTTAATGGAAGTGGGTAAAATAATCTCAGGGTGTTAAGATGGAGTTAAGACTCATGAATATTAATGAATTGGACTGTGATTTCTACAATCCTAATTATAGTCCAAACTTTGAAGGAAGGGGGGGGGGAATCCTCCATAGTTACCTTGCATGTTTTCTCATTTGCTGATTTTCATTCAAAGAGAATATTTCCAATTGCTGATTTAGTAGTCTCAAATTGTGGATTTTATAACTCACCCAGACACAGAGGAATATGCCAACCATCTGTTCAAATTCTAGAATTCTTCACAATTTCTCAACTTGAGGTTCAAATTCTTGAGTGGTAAGGTTCAAGCTCTTGTGAGTGGAGATCAGAATTGGTGCAATCAAAGGAGAAATTTGATTATGGCAATGAGTGGATGATTTATTTTGGTGAGAAATAGGCTAAGTTTTTTGGGAATATGAAATTGAAACCAAAGGATTTGTGATGAAACAAGTTCAAAACTTTAGGAAATCATTGTTCCAACTTCATTTTGGTCATATAATGTCAACATAAGTTGTGGGAGATAGCTTTGCTAAAGGTGCACTGAATCCTAAAATTTGGCTAAGTACTGAAATTGTTGAAAAACCCCCAAAATCTAGAATCTGCACCTTAAGTCCTATGAAGCTGAAACCTATCCCAAACATCCTGAAGTGGCCCAAACTTGTATTTATACAAATATAACTTAAAGTATAAGAAATATACTTAAATGTTATATTTGTATAAATCTTGGATGTGATTTTGCATTCGTTGGCTTCCTACCAGCACTCGCAGGATATCCAGATGGATCAAGAATCCATTCACATCCGCTTCCGCTTCCAGGGTATACCTGGACACATCGGTATCTTAGAATATATACTAATGTTGTAATACCATGATAGGAAATCATAAATACCTGCAACAACTATGACTGTGCTTTTGGGTCTTAAATACCTTCTCGAAAAAATTAATCATAAAAAGTGCTTCTGAATTCTGCTAATAAGTTTTCTACCAAAATGAGAAGTTCATAGTATTCAACATTTAATTGTTCATTATTTTGATTTGACTAGGTAAGAATTGGTTAACCGTCACATATTTAACAGACACTATCTTTGATGGATGCAAGGAGCAGGCATGTTAACCGGTAAAACAAGATGCATATTACAACTATCAAAGGCTCTTATTAAGGTACTATTTTCTGGGAGAGATCATGACTCTTTATCATTTATTGAACACCCCTAGAAATTTAATCAACTCTCATTCACTCATTATATATAGACTGCTTGATTCATCTGAGGTACCTTGTGTAGATTGCAGGTATTTCATCAACTTGGTAGCATTTGATTGAAGTCAAGTCAATAATGTGTAAGATTACACAGATAAATGTGGCTCGACTATTATTATGTTGAATAAAGATTGAATGACCATTGTAATAGAAATATTCTTTCTACCACATTAGCTTTAGCATTTGAGTTGAATCTTCTTTATTTTTGTATATGATCTTGAGCTGGCTACTGTTACAGCCTGTCCACTAACAATGTCATGTTTTCCACTCATATAAATCCCCAATAGTATTATGATTAAAGTATTTCAGCAATACACAGATTGCTCTACTACTTTTAGTTACCATCAATGGGATTTGTGTTGTAAGTATTGAGCATATTGAAACTGCTTTTGCAATCGCTATATGAATGAGTAGTTGATTTTTTCATTTTTCTTTGTAGAGACTTCCATTTTTGTAATTATTTTTAAATTGAGATGAGCATTGTCTTCAATATAATGATGAAGTGAATTATGAATCTCAATTTTAGCAAGAGAATACCACTTGGAAAATTTGTGTAAATAGGTGTGAATTTTCTTTCTACTCATGTTTCAAATCTTGAACCATTTTCATTTATGGAAAACAATACTAAGAATATGTAGAAAGTAATTCACACTCCCATCTGCTTGCAAGTTGTTCCACACTTCCACTTATTCATTGATTTTGTCACAGATTCTTGCAGAATAAGGCCCTATCTAGCAGGCACTGGGGGCGGAGAGATTGAAGTAGCTGGGATTGATGGTCCTGTTGTGAATGTTTGGATTAGTGGGCATGCAGCTAAAGTAATGACTATCTGTGTTGCTATAACACAGAAATTGTGGGAGAAGATACCCACAATTGCAGCAGACCAACTACTATAAGCTAGGCTTTCAACCCAACAGTTCACATGCGAAGTAGAAGATGCACTACATTGTAATAATAAAAAGGTATGGAGACTATTTTAAAACCATTCATTTGTAATTTTAAAAAATTTTATGATGCTGTTAAAAAAATGTACTCATTACAGAATTCATCATTGTATAATGTATTAGTTATAAACTTATAGTTTTATTCTCTAGTGGATGTTCTCACTTGAAGGAAAAATGTGCTACACAAATTCCAGCTATAGATTAATCCCTGGCACTTTAAGCAATATTGAAAAGCTAGTTAAATTGCCTGTCAGTGACTGAAATTTTTGAGTATTTTCTAAAAATATCAGAGGACACATCTTGTGACCTAGTTAATTTATAATATTAATCCTAACATTAATATTATTTCATTGTAATCCCTACGATTGTCACCAGTTCACCAATTTTAATATCATTAGTCGCCAGTTTCATATAATTAACTTGAACTAGGCCGAGGCATGCAAGGCCATAACCATGAAAAAGAAAGCTTGTTATGGTCATCTAGTAGCTTAAATTGGATGATTCTATTTGCTAGTGGAGAATTATGTGTTACACACAGGTGGTTTCCCATCCCTCAACCTACCATCCTGATCTCCAATAGCATTTCTGGTATGGCAGGATGGCGACATCCCCTAACAATCTCAAAAATCTTCAAATTTTTGAAATGATTATTGATATGTTTCCAAAAATGTGTTGCAGTAATAGGAAACATCACAGATGTTTGGTAGTCCCTGACATGCTTAGGGATGTCTAAGATGTCCCTCAACCACCTCACAGATAAGGCAAGTTTTTGTAATGTTAAATAAAAAAGCATTCGTGACTAAAAATGGATTGTTAAATATATCATGACAGCATTACAGTGGCAGCAATTAATATATCATGATAGCAATACAAAAGCAATGAAATTAATCATTAAAGTAGTGATAGTAGTATAAAAACATGAAAGATTCCAGTCGATGGCATCCTATAATATTTTGGTTATAATAGCATCCATGTTGAATATAATTTATTAAGGTCATTTTCGGATTAAATTGTAAGGTTTTTATACTCCTATTGTGTAGGTTGTGATGAATATTCTTCAAAGGGTACTAGGTCAATGGAAGAGCACCTACATTACAAGTAGGAAGATGGTGGTTTGATTCCATCGTGCCTTAATATTACTACATCAAGGACTAAATATATGGCTAAACAATGATTAAATGTATGGCTAAATTAATGTCAAAAAATATAACTAATGTAATGACTAAATATATGATTATAATGATTAAATAAATGGATATGATGGCTAAATGAATGACCAATTAACAACTCAACTGACTAAATTAATGAGTAAAAATACTACCAAATTGATTAAATAAATGACTATCAAGACTAAATAAATGACCAATTAATAACAACAAATGACTAAATTAATGAGTAAAAATACTACCAAATTGATCATTCAAAACAATCAACATATGACTAAAATTTGTTTAGTCACAAATTTGGTGGTGTTATAAATGACTGGCAATAAACTATTAATGGTCATGTGATCAAAATTAGTCATCTATATGCAATTTTTAGTAGTTTTTTTAGTCTAATTTTGTTGTTTTTGTACTAGTGTATGTGAAGAACTAGTTCGGGGTTTATGTGCTGAATCCTAGAAGGTGTTCTTCTAGCATATGAGAACATCTTTTCAAACCTAGGGTGTCTAATGCAGGGGCATTCTAGGGTACTTAGAAATTTGCATGGGTGGTTTTTTGTTTGGTCGGTGTTACTTAGTTGTAGCCTTGACCAATGGTCTCGGTCATTGAAGGAATCTTGGTCACTGAAGGAACTCGGTGAAACCTCTTGTACTCAGTGAAGGTGTTACTCAACAATGCTCATGGTGCTCAGTCGACACTAGTGCTCGACAATGCTTGGCATGCTTGATTATTTCACTGATGCTCATTTGTTTCCCCGGTGCTTGGTGGTTTGGTCTTACTAACTGGAGTTCTTGAAGATTTACTTGGCCGACTTGGTGCATTTATTGTTCATAGCTTTGGTTGGATTCTCCTATGTGGATCTAGAGGTTGACATGTTGAATTAAATGTTTGTAAGATGATTTATGAACTGACTTGTATTTCATTTAATATTTGTTTGTAGGAGTTAATTGTTTCATCCAACCAACTTGTGGCTAATAATTAGTATTTATAGGATGGTTGGGTAGTTGTTTGGAGGAAGTCAGGGTGATAGACATAGGTAAAGTTGTGAAAAAGATTCTACATGATCTTTCAAATCATATTATTTCTGATAGTTTGTAATAGCAAAGCTAGTGGTTGAGGCTTGGAGACATAGAAATTGCTTGGATGCTTGCGAGCTCAAGTTTAGATCTACCTTAGCATTTCCATCAGTCCTTGATAGTTTTCAGGACTGAACTAGCTAGAGTTGTATTGGATCTTTTTGATCTTGCAAAATTACATTTGATTGTAATTGGCCCTAACTAGAAAGGCCTTACATTTAGGCATGTTAATGAAAAATTGGATTCAAAGCATATTGTGTTGTTGAGTATTCCACTGTGTTGATTGTTGGCTACAAGGTTGGACTCTCCTTAATTGGATCCACAATCCTTGACTGCATTATAATGTTGGCATATGTCCATAGAATAATATATTATTTATTTTGAGAAGTTCAAGTATTTCTTAAGAGGAAAGGCCCACTGCAAAAAATAAAGAGATTAAAAACAATATACCTTTTGGGTAGCACACTTTCTGACCTCGCAGCATAATTCATTATCCTCACTTTCTGAAGTCACAATATCCCCGTCTGTTCAAACACATTCTGATTGTCAATGTAGGGATCATAGTGTTGGCACTTCAAATTTTCAATACATGAGTCTTGTGAAATTTTTATAAATTTGAAGTGTGTATAGATGTTCATAAAAGTATGATAATTTTTCATTAAAAAACCCATAAAAGATCCTGCAAAATTATCTATTCTTCCTCAATATCCAATGAGCCCTAATTAAGAGTTAAACCTAAGAAAAACCCTAAATATATGCCATTTTCAAAAAATAAGCCATAGGTCACTTTGTTTTAAATATATTTGAGTGTTACCTTTTTTGTCACTTAAAATCTCAAAAGTGCACGTGCGTAAAGTTTTCCTAAGTCTCAGCGACTAGTGGTTTTAATTTTTTCTAAGTCTGGTGGCTATAATATATCCTAAGTCCTAAATACCTTATCTTCTAATGTTTCAATTTTCATTCATCTTGGTATCTTTAAAGAAGATCTAACGGTGGTTGTATAGTCACAAGTAATCTTATAGACCTATGTGATCATGTGACTAACCGTAAATCTTACAGTAAAGATTAATGCGGAAACAAAGTGGGACTAGTGTCAAAAGAATCTTAAAAGATGAAAGTAACAAAGGGAAGATTCGATGGTTGTCGTATAATCACATAGAATCTTAGAGACCTATGCGATCATGCTACTAACCATCGATCTCGCATCAAGGTCAGTGTAATTCTTAGGTGGGACCATGGATAGGTGTACAAGACTGGTAGTTTCTCATTGGTTCAAAATAGTGGGACCAATGTTAGGTTTTTCTTCATTGGTCGATAATACTTGGTAATGTGGAGGATGTCAGCGAACACCAGTGCTCGGAAAGAAAGAAATTGCATGGAAACTTGCCAGCTATTGCAAGCGTGGATTGTCTTTACTAATAAAGGTAAAGTGGGGCCAGCGACTAAGGGAATAGATGATGGCAGGTGAATGTTAATGGTTTGTCACATGGTCGCATAAACTTTTTTCAAGCTATGCGATCATGCAAATAACATTCTATTTTAACAGTAAAGGTTACAAGGGATTTGCCGCCAATGAAGGAATTAACATGATGGCTTGTCATATGGTCGCATGAGCTTCTTTCAAGCTATGAAATCATGTGACAAACCATTGGATTATTTGACAAGTGAAAATCAATGGTCAAATTTTAAATTCAGGAAGAAGTGGGTGAAAGGTTCAGACAAGTGACAGTTCATTTCCTGGAAAATTAATGGTGACTTCAAGCGAAGTAAATTACTAAAATAAGTGTGGATTGATTGTGAGTATGTCAATATCTATGCTTCCTCAAAAAGCCACAAGGAGATAAAAATTTTCAGAGCGCTTGGCAAGCAGAATTGCAGAAACCGATTGCTATTTTCTTAGGCATTTTGAAGAAAAGGTTGGTTCTTCTTGCACTTTCTTGTTCTATTACGAAGTATTTCTTTGCTACTATGTTCTTTTGTGCCCAATATATGTAAGCTATAAGCCCTAGAAATGTTGCCTAGGAAAGAGCTTTCTGGTGAAACCAATTATCTTAAGAGGGGTCTGCATGAGGACTTATTGCAAATTTTTCCTAGTTCAATAGTAAATTTGGTAGAGGTCAAACAGCTAACACCAAAGGAGCCTAGGGTAAAAGTGGCAGATGGATTGTATGATACATGAAATTATATCAGGGATGCTAACATTAGTTTTCTCAATGCGAGTGGCACTTCTAATTTCACTGGGCTGACATTATTTACAGTACATTTCAGCTAGAGAAATACCACTGTTCCCACCTGTAATGTATGGGAAAATGATGTAGGAAAGCTTGTGGTACCCGGTGTATTCTTAGATGCAGACCTGATGATTGAAGTGGCAAAAAAATATGACCCTATTACTAAAGAGATTAGGGGTGTTAGAGGGAAAAAGCTATTGACAATCTCTGCTGAGGAATAAGAACAATTTTTAGACTAAGTGACCCCTCACCTAACCTGGAACCGATTAATTTTAAATAATTAAGAGAGATGTATGATGCATAGAGACATCTCCTTAGAATTGGTCCTGTAAAATATTTTTGTACTGAAATTGGAAAGATGATTGTAATAGGACTAGGTGCTTAGGAGCCATTCAAAACATAGTATTTTGATGTACTGGCAAGAGGTGCCTATTGGTCATTATGTCAAGTTTTTGGGGAAGATGCAAATGAGAGAATGCTAGAGCACCTGATGTATATGGTGATCTAGATCTTGCATCCACATCTATTAATTACTTTAGATTATGCCCCCTTCATTACTGACTTAATCCATGATGGACTAATAGGAATTCAAAAGAATAAAGTTGATAAACCCTTTTGTTGGTACTCTTTTATGATGTACATATTTTTGTTCAAGGGTGCTGATTATTTTGCAAAAGAAATCGAATTATCAAAATAGACAGGTGGAGAGGACATGCCTGTTCAGCTGTGGAATTCAAATATGACATTGGATAGAAAGGATAGTAGTTATATATGGTTTGACAAATTTTTTGTAACAAGATTGAGACTATTCTTTGTTCATGATAGCCGTAGGGTTTCGGTCGCCTTGGCCAAAGTTGTTAGACCATAGCAATTTGCAAAGGACCTCAACAAAGTGCACAATTGGGGTGATTTTATTTTCTATCCCTATTCAACTGTTATTAGAGTATATGGTTTCAGGGGGAGTCCTTTTATTTTGCCTTTCCAAGTTCCCATCAAGATTGGCATTGCAGAATTCTTTAGACAATTAGGTGATATTGAGAATAATAGTATTGCTAAAGGTAGAGGAACTTTGTTCCCAAATATTTCCATTGTTCACTAGTTTATAATCACAAAGGGTGGATGGCTTCATATGCATAAAATCTTAGATCCATATCATTTGACAACCACAATTGCCCAGACAATAGACCCAGAGGGTTTCTATAATGAAATGTTCAGAAAGAGGGTCAGATGCTCAGCAATAAACAACATTTTTAATTTTCCAGAAGATATTATTAGAAATACCCCAGGGTTGCAAGACCAAGTAGTCAGAAAGGAAAAGTGGTTAGTGTACAATAAAACATGGGATTTTTTCGGACAATTTGACCCCAAATATGATCCTATAGGCAGCATAAATCCTATGGGAAAAAGGATAGATACTCTCATGAATTATTTTTAGGAGATTTTTAAGATTTTGGAGGAGAAGAAGAAAAAGGCCATGGAAGACAATTGAGAGAAGGATAAATCATTGTTGGGCAAAGGTGTTTCCTCCTGGCAAATATATGTTGCAAGAGAAGACTAGTTATGGTGTAATAATTCCTGAATCTGATTTCAAGAAGCAGCAAAAGAGAAGAGAGGATCTCCCTTCTACATCAAAGTAGGCGGAGAGGGAAAAGGAGGTTGAAGAAATTATAGATGTACCATAGGACCAGCCAGGTGAAGACATCCTTGATTTTTCACCTCCCACCAAGAAACAAAGGATAGAAGAGAGGCCTCATGATTCAGAGGAAGAATAATCTCCTTCATAGTCACCCTTGAATATTAGAGATGATCAAAAGATCATAGAGTAGGTTCAACAGATGGGATCTCAAGGTCAGATATTCATGACTCAAGATGAGATAAATGAGGGGATTCCAGAGCAACCAAAGGATCTTGAGTTAGGCTTAACAATAGGACAAATTGTAGGGATAGAATGGGACCCTATAATCAAATAGGCATGTGAAGATTTTCTGGCTGATGATGGATTTGTAAAGACTTGGGCCTTTTTACAATTTTTATGGAAAATAAACATGAGTAAATTTGAGGAAGCCTATGAGAAGAAGCACAAGGAGAATCCTGATAGGGATCTTAAAACTATTCAAGATGTAATTAGGAAAGAGATGACAGATATATTTGAAGTGATTACTCTAGAATAGGGGAGAGAATTGGTAAAGAATGCAAGAATACTTGTCCTCCCTAAGTGGGAAATAGCTGATGCAATAGTCCTTGATGCAGTTAGAAAACAAACTACACCTGTGTATAAGACCAAGGAAGAGGCAGAACAGGCTATCAAAGGAATTACTTTTAGTAATGACCATCAAGCTTTGGTCATATGGTCTATAAAGAGAGATGAGAAAAACAAAGGAAAGAAAATAATTAAGGATAGTCTCTCTGGTGGTCTCATAGTCAAGAGTGTTTTGGACACATCAACAATAGATGCATCAAGTATGGTGGTAGCCATAGCTCACCTTGTAGAAAAGGTGGTAGAAAGGGAAGCAAAAGAGAAGGAGGAACTCACAAGAAAATTTGAAGAAATGCTGAGGGTGTATGGAGATTTGAAACAAGGATTGTTTGAGAAAGATAAAATAATTGTAGATTTGAAGAAGAGGTTGGGGGAGGAAAGCTCAATCCAAGCACCACAACAGTTGCAACTTCCTTCTTCTACTGTTGGTCCTTCCTCCTCAAGCCCCATTATTGAGTTTCCCATGTCTCCTCTTCCCCCTTCCTTAAGCAATGAAGATATAGAATAGAGAGAAAAATAGAAATCTAAAAAGAAAATAAAGGATGCCACTCAGCACTTTGTTAGGAATGTAAAGCCTAGAGAAGTTTATAAACATGCAGGGTAGATATCTAACATTTTTCTTTCTTTTAGAAAAGAAGAAGACACTGTGGGAAAAATTTTGAACGACTGGGTGCCTAGGGAAAATATTTTGAAGACATTTCTTAAATCAATTAAAGATCATAATACTGTGTGCCCCCAATTGGCAATTACTTATAAAATTTTCAAATCTCTCCTTGATTTTGAATTATCTAGGGAAGAAGTAAAGAGAAAGGCAGCTCTTTTAAGAGTAAGATACCTGTAGAATGATTTTTAGATATTCCTGGGTCTTGTTAGAGCAGATGGAACCATAAAAGAGAGGGAAAAATAGTTGGAACAAATTGAGATTGGAGTGTCAGTCAAGATTGATGCTGTTATTAGCACTAAAGACACTTTTCCTTTTATACAAACAATTGAAATGTTTCAAGATGCCAGGGTGCATTTTACTAAAGTGATAACTAAAATTCATCAATTGGTTATTAGCTGGAATAGGATTCTACCCAAGAGGGATGAAATTTTGGCTTTTAATTGGCCTTCTGAGGATACCTTTTCAGCCTGGGAAGCAGCGTCCCTTTCAGAGGATAGTAAAGAAAAAGAAACATCCTCTAAGGAGGCAACATATGGCATTACCACAACTCCCTAAAGAAGAAAGAAAGGATGTAACACCTGGTAGATGTTGAACCGACCTTAGAAGCTATTGCCAGATTTTGGTGCTCATCTTTAGGATCCATCTCGAAGTTTTGTAACAAGAAAGTTTTTATTTGCATTCTTTGTCTTATTTGAGGACTCCTTTCTTGTCTTTTCTAAGAAGATCTGAAGCTTGTTTGCAATCCTTATTCTATAAAAGGATTACCAGGATCAGTGTAAAAGGATCGAGAACTTGATCAATTTTACTAACAAGTTTCTTGAGTCTGGGATATCATAGATCATTTTTAGACATTATTTCTATAGAAGAACAATATTTTCTGGTTCAAGTTATTTTCAGAAGGTTGCATTGTAAATCATTTTGTGAGCATGATATAATATAGCATTTCAATAAAATCCATGATTTATATATCTCCTTGAGTATTTCTGTTTGAGTTATGAATTGTTCCAATTCATTGCATAGATGATCTCTATGTGTATGTCTATATTTCTCAGCTCTGATCCAAGATCAGATTAAATAAGCTTTGAATGTGACATAAATTCTTTAAATTTTTGCTTAAGGATGGATCAGTAAGTAGTGTGAATCTAGAAACCTTTGATAAAATCCACCACAGGGTGATTAGTATTTTCAAAGGGGAAGAAATCTTTCAAAGTTTAGTATATTTGTTCATGTATAACATTCTTGTAGTGGAGGTGTAGCCCAATGGATAAGACACTGGCCGACAATGGAATTCTTCTCATAGAGATCAGTGTATGAAAAGGTTCTATGGATATTTCCATTTTTTATTAAAATTGTCAAAATTCTTTGAAGTATAGTGATTTGTAGAATAAATTACCACCTAGTGAAGGTGAAAAATCTATGAATGAATGGTCATCATTTAGGTTTCTCTTATCATTCATTTGTTACATTTAAATCCAGTTAGTGATTAGTGAGATAAGTATTGTTTTTACTAGATTAGGAGCACCCTCCTTGGTTTTGCATAGCTAGAAGCATAGAGGGAATTCTTGTCCCTATAGTTGGTCCAATCATCTCTAGAGCTAAAATATTCAGATCTAACCAATCCTTAAAATCTGTAGATGTATTGGTTGCCTGTTAGAGCATAAACTCCCATTTTGGGGAACCAACAAAATGGTGACTCTGTTGGGGAATAGGGATTGAAATACTATGATAAATTTGAATTTTAGATCTCTAGTATTGTAAATTTGAATATCAAATAACATAGGTACAAGTTGAGCTAGACTCCTGGTCTTCTTATTTGTTAGAACCAGTAAAGCACCATTGGAAAATAGAGAAATATTTGCAAGCTTTGGATTTGGTCAGAACCTAAAAATCTCTTTTAGCTTTGCATTTGTTTATAGTAATCTTTGTTTTATTACTTGATAAGTTTTGAATACTTTGATTTACTAAGTGTGTGAAAATATTTCCCAACTTGTGTTGGTGGTGACTCTGAAAGTCTCTATAGCAGTGCTGAGTAAAGATAATAAGAAAACAAGAAATTGTTTCACATACTTGCAATTATGAGTCAAAGAAATACTAGGGCTTGGAGGAAGGACCATCTAGAAAGTAGATTAGAAGGTGAATTTCCAAGCACTTTTAGGACTTACTTACCTAGAAGAAATTAGAATAGTAGTGATATGTCTTAGGCATGGAGACAGAAGAAAGATATGAAAATAAATCATCAATTCACTCATGACAAAGAAGAAAATACCTCTGAGTATGAAGAGGCAGTTGATTTGGGTTTAGAAGCATATGAGGATTTTTATTTTCATGAAAATGATGAATTTCATCATAAGAAAAAGATGAACCGAGATGTAGAATCTCAAAAGGAAGTTAGAAGGTCAAGAAGTAAGAGCAGGGCCCTAGAAGGAAGAAATGATCCCCCAACCCGAGGACCTTCTCCTTTTGAAAGTCCTAAAAATCCTAGAAATCAACAAGGAGATTAAATGTCTAAAAATTCACCATCTAATACTACTCTTCCAGATTTGGAGGATATTTTTGAAGAAGTCTACAATTTAGAAAGAAGTATCCAGGAACAAATTACAATTAGGAAGGAAAGAGAAGCTGAAAAAAAACTGAAATCAGACAGGCCCAAATTACGGTAGATCAGCTCAAAAGATAGTTGATGACCTTGAAGGCCATAAATTTTGTAGAAGCCCCCAAGGAGGTTGGTGAACAACCTATTGTCTAACCCATTGCTGAAGTTAGGAAGCCCAAGGATAAAGGAAAATGGATCTCAAAAGGGATCACAATAAATGAGCCTAAACATGACAATACCCAAATAGATCCTTTGTCCAAATTGGAAAATGATTTAGAAAGGGCTAGAAGAGAACAAGAGGTTATTGCTAAAGAATTAGAGAAGGTAGAAATTGAGGCTACTACTTTGGAAATGAAAAAGAAAGTTGATTTTCTTAGACAGTCTTTTACTCCTTCAATTCCAACTAACCCTGTGATGACATCTAATGTTAATGTTGGAAATTCTACTACCCAGGGTGCCATTGTCACACCAATGACTACTACAAATGTTGCTAATGAAAAAAATAACAAAGCTTCTACCTCTCAAATAGATGCTTCATTAAAGAGGAACAGTTCACATTGAAAGGTACATACAGCTTCTCTTTAACAATATTGCTGGTTATCCTAATTTGATTCCGGCAAAGATTAGAGAGAAATTACCTAAGTTTACTAGAAATAATGCTGTTTCCTATGAAGAGCATCTAAATAACTTTATTGATATGATTGATGACTATGAAATAGAATATGAAGATGTCATCATGAAATTGTTTGTTCAATCTTTAACTAAAGATGCAAGAGACTGGTTTAGAGGGCTTCCTTATGATTGTATTGGTTCTTGGGATGATTTTATAAATTGTTTTAAAGATTAGTACGATGATAAGGCTAATGAGAGTTTTATGTTAAATTAATTTAACAATATAAAGAAAAACCAAAATGAGGAAGTCCTAGAATTCAATGTGAGGTTTCAAAAGGCAATGCACAAACTCTTCCAAGTCATGAGATTGGATGAAAAGGTATGTCTAGCAACATATCTGAATGCTTTTGATGCCAAGATGGGATATCTTCTTAGGGATAAGAACCCTAGGACTATCAGAGAAGCTCAAAGATTTGTGGTAAACATTGAGAGCAATAGGAGGGTATTTGAAAAACTAGGAAGAAGAGAGGATCCTAAAACCTCTAGGTTTGGAAAGAAAGAAGATGATAAACCTACAAATGTAAAACCTAGGGAAGATGATAACCTCAAACAGATCCTTAATTCCTTAAAGGATTTGAAACCAGGGTAAAGTAAAAATAAGTTTTAGGGAAATGATAGACCTCCTCCAAATAATTTCAATAGGCAGCCTAGGATGCAGAACTATCCTTACAATACATAATGGAAGGATGGAAAGCCTATTGTCCCAGAAAAGAAGGATATGAGGCCAAATGATAGAACCCCTGACCCCTTGCAAAAGCATTCAGTCAATATGACTGATGAAATTCCATGGTGCACTATGTGCTAATCCCCTCATGATTTAGATTATTGTGTGATTTCTTAGAATATGTCTGAAAGTATTGAACAAGACGAGGAGGAAGATGAATCATATGATGATAGAGGTTGTGGAATGACCTTTGCTAAATTTTCAAAGAGGTTGAATCTGATGAAGAAAGTGAAAATCAAGACGTAAATCATTCTCAGAATAGAGGAGAGGCTTACCATCAACAAGTTTTTTCCAATGAAGAAGAGGAAGAAGTTGAAGATATAAATAACAACTCTGAATAGGTTAAAGAACCTGTTGTATTAAGAAGACCCTCTGATGAAGAGATAGCCCAGATCACTACTGATATGGTGATGCAGGCAAAGAGTAATTATGTCCTTAGAAACAGGACTATTGACAAAACATTTGGTAAACCAGCATGTGTTTTTATTAAAAGGGATAAAGAAGATGCAAAGCAGTCTGCCACAAAAAATAAGGCTATTGATGATGCCAAGAAATTAAAGAAAAAGGGCACTGAAAATCCTATTGAACCAATCAAGGTTTCTAAGATCAAGGCTAAAACTCCAATGGTTACTACCCCAAATTCCCAACCTGAAAATAAATCAAAGGATAAGGAACAATTGGGTGCAGCCACGCAACCGGAAGTCATGGATACCCCAAAAGGTAAGATAGACTTCTCTATTTTAAATTATGCACCTATTGACATGAATCAATTGTTATCTCAGATCACAGTAAAAGTGCCTTTATTGGAGATGAGGATAAATGAACACAAGGAGAAATCCCTCACATGGATAAATGGTGTTCAAACCATAGACATCTAGGAAATAGTAAATACTATAATGAAGGATCAAGGTCCAACTAAAAGGAAGGACAGTGAAGAAATTATTTCAAAAATTCCTCAGATCTATTTGGATACTAATGTTGTAAACACTTCTATGGGATTTGTTGATCCTTTTTTCCTGACATTAGTCATAAATGATAAAATGTTGAAAAATTGCATGATTGACTCAGGAGCCTCAAATACTATCATGCCTACTGAAATTATGAGATCAATGGGATTGCAGGTTGATACTCCTCATGGGAGATGCCAATAAATGGACTCTAGGGAGGTACTAGTAATTGGAACAATAAAAGCCTTACCTTATAGGCTTGCTGCTTGTCCTGAGAAACAACTGACTATGAGTGTTTTAGTTGTGGATATTCCTCCACAATATGGAATATTTTTATCAAGAAAATGGAGTGCCACAATGGGAGGTAGCATCTAATGTGATTTATCTTATGCTACTTTTAATGTCACTGGTAAGAGCATTAAGGTACTCAGGGAAGTTAGAACTCCTCACATGATTGAGGAAGAAGCTAGTGATAATAACATGAATTATTTTCTAGATACTGACATAAATTCCTTTCAAGTATAGAGTAATGATAATGAAGATGAACCTTCTCTATTAGCTCAAGAGGAAAGAAATGTAACAAATTAAAATGATCTTTGGACCATGTACTTTGATGGTGCTTTCTCTAAAGAGGGATCTAGTGCAGGTGTGTTGTTGATTTCCCCCACTGAAAAAACTTTTAAATTTTCCTTCATCCTGTCATTTACTTGTACAAATAATACTGCAGAGTATGAGGCTTTACTGATAGGATTAAGATTAGCCTCAAAGCACAAGATCAAAAATCTCAAAGTTATTGGAGATTTAGAATTAGTTGTATCTTAGATTAGATCCAAATATGTTTCAAGAAACCAAAGGTTAAAACAATATAGGAATGTTGTTTGGGATGAGATAGAATAGTTTGATGCTTTCTGTATTGATTGGATGGACAGAGGCCATAATAGAATGGCTGATTTATTGGATAAAATTACATTAAGACCAGAGGATATCACTTTTGTAGGGATATCTACGATTGAGATTCAAACTAGGTCATCCATACCAGATAATTATGAAAATTGGCAGGTTTTTGATGATGATCTAGATATTTTAAGATTTTTGCATTATGATGCAAGTTCTGGAGATAAAGAGATAAATTTTGGTGAGTATGTAGAAACATCGGATAATAAGAACTCTCTCCTTGGCAAGGAAATCTTGCAGTTGAAAACAAATAAAGTCCTAAAGGGTTTGGTAGTGTTGGAAAGAGCATTTGATAGCCATGATAGCTCTTCCTAGGAAAAGCTTTTAAGCAAGCCTAAGGGTGTAGAGGAGATAAATTTAGGAACAAAAGAAGCCCCAAAAAATGTATATATTGGGGAAAGCTTGACTCCTAAAATAAAAAAGTCTCTGATAGGTCTTCTTAGAAAGTATAGACATGTCTTTGCTTGGTCTTATGATGATTTAAAGGCATATAGAGAAGACTTGTTCCAACATGAAATTCCTTTGAAGGAAAGTACTAAACCTTTTAGACAAAAGTTGAGACCTGTAAATCCTACTTTGGCACCAAATATGCAGGAGGAGTTAAAAAAGATGAGTGATGTAGGCATCATTCAACCTATTAGGCATTGAACGTGGGTTTATAATCTTGTCCCTGTAAGAAAAAAGAATGGAGACATTAGGTTGTGTGTAGACTTTAGAAATCTGAACATAAATTCTTTGAAGGACAATTATGGTTTACCAAACATGGAAGCCATGTTACAAAGGATTATAGGATCTAAATTAATGTCCATGATGGATTTTTTTTCACGTTACAATCAAGTAGTTGTCAAAGAATCAAAACAGTTCAAAACTGCATTCACTACTCCGTGAGGTACTTATGTGTATGTTAGGATGCCTTTTGGTTTAACTAATGTTGGGGCTACCTTTCAAAGAGCCATGGATGTATCCTTTTCATATTTCATAAACAAATTTCTTGTTGTTTATCAGGATGATTTGACAACTTATTCAGAAAAGAAGGACCAGCATTGTGGTCACTTGGAAAAAATCTTTGTAAGAGCTCTAGAATATGGGGTCTCCCTTAACCCAAGGAAGTGTTCCTTTGGAGTAATAGAGGGTAAGATTTTGGGACATATTGTATCTAAGGATGGATTCAAGATTGACCCTGAGAGAGTAGCAGCAATAGAAAAGGTACCATTGCCAAAAAATGTAAAAGGTATCCAATCTTTCTTTGGACAGATAAATTTTGTCAGAAGGTTTGTTCCAAACTTTGCTGAAATCAGTATTGTCCCCATCTCTAAAATGCTAAAGAAGAATGCAAAGGTGGAATGGAATAATGAGGCCAAGAAAGCTTTTTCTGATATCAAGATGGCTATTAAAAATTGCCCCTGTATTAAGATCACCAGATTTTAGTAAGCCTATCCAAATATTTTCATTTGCTTCTTATCATACTATAGCTGCAATATTGTTATAAAAGAACTCAGAGGGTTTTGAACAACCCATTTCCTTTTTTAGTAAATCATTGCAGGCAGCTGAGTTAAAGTATGATATAAATGAGAAATAAGCCTATGCATTGGTCAAAGCTATCAAAAATTTTAGATGTTACTTGGTAGGAGCAACTGTAGTTGCATATGTGCCTAGTGCTGCTATAAAAGACATCTTGGTTCAACAAGAAGTTTCAGGGAGAAGGTGCAGGTGGATAAACAAAATCCAAGAGTTTAATGTTGATATCCAAATCACCAAACTAGTAAGAGGATTGGGGTTAGCAAAACTTCTAGCCCAAAGCAATTTGGATGCTAATCACATCAACACTCTTGAAGAAGAACAAAGGCCATACATTTGTGATTTAGATTGTTGTGAATGGTACAAGGATGTCATTGGATACTTGCAAAAGCTTTTACTTCCTTCTAATATGGAAGAACACAAAAGGAGGACTGTCAAATTACATGCTCTAAAGTATGTGATCATTAAAGGAGAATTATGGTGGAGGAGTAATGAGGGTGTTTTGCTGAAATGTGTTGACCCTCAAAAGGCTAATGATTTATTGCAAGCAATGCATGAAGGTGTGTGTGGTGGCCATTACATGGCTAAAAACACTGTACATAAGATACTAAGGTCTAGTTTTTGGTGGCCTAGTATTTTCAAGGATGCACATTATTTTGTCAAAAAATGTGATGCTTGTCAGAGATTTTCAGGAAAATTGAAATTCAATGGAAAACTGCCTTTGAGTCCTATGACTGTGGAAACCCCTTTTCAAAAGTGGAGTATGGATTTCATAGGGGAGATCCCAAACAAATATAGTGGAGGACATTCCTATATATTGGTTGCAACAGACTACTTTATAAAGTGGGTGGAAGTTATTCCCACTAAAAAAGCAACTAGTAAAGTGGTTATTGATTTCCTGATGCAAAATTTGCTGATAAGGTTTGGATGCCCTGAATTTTTAGTTGTTGACAATGCTTTGTGTTTTAGATCTGAAGAATTTGTTAGCTTTTGTTTGCAATATGGTATAAAGATTTTATACTCTAATCCCTACCATCCTCAAGGAAATGGTCAGGCTGAATCAAGTAACAAAAGCTTGATAAATTTTTTGGAGAGTCTTAGATGCAAACAAGAAGGCATGGGATTCAAAACTACAGCTATCTATGTGGGCTGATAGAGTGACAATCAAGAAGGCTATAGGATGTGCTCCTTTTGATTTAGTATATGGTATCCATGATAGGTTACCAAAAAATAATTTGTTGCAAATGTACAAGTTCATCTAGTTGTATGATGATGAAATGAAGATCAGATTACAGGACTTTATACAACTAGATGAATCAAGGAGGGAAGCACATGATACAAATTTGAGATCTCAGCTCAAGTATAAGAATTTTTATGATAGAAAAACTACAGTCATAATTTTTCAAGATAATGATTTGGTCCCGATGTGGAATGCCAGTCTTGAAGACAAGGGTAAACATAGCAAATTTGACCCTATTTGGTTGGGACCATATTTGATCAGTCAAGCATGGGGACCTAATTCATACATTCTAAAGGACTTGATTGGAAATGAAATGGAATTTCCAATTCATGGAAAATTCCTCAAGTTGTACTTTTCTTAAGGTACTCTCATTATCCATGAATAGTAGTTAGTTTCCCTTTCCCAGTTGTGTGTTTGTTTTCCAGTTGTGTGAGTAGGTTAGTTGTTCTATTTTAGTAGATGGTCTACTTATCCTAGAGATTCTAAATTCTTTTTGTGCCTACAAGAGGCATACATCCCTAGACAGAGCCACTGTTGGCACCTCAAATTTTCAGTACATGAATCTTGTGAAATTTTTATAAATTTGAAGTCTATATAGATGTTCATAAAAGTATGATAATTTTTCCATAAAAACCCATAAAAGATCTTGCAAAATTATCTATTCTTCCTCAGTATCCAGTGAGCCCTAATTAAGAATTAAACCTAAGAAAAACCCTAAATATATGCCATTTTCAAAAAATAAGCCCTAGGTCACTTTGTTTTAAATCTATTTGAGTGTTACCTTTTTTGTCGCTTAAAATCTCAAAAGTACACATGGGTAAAGTTTTCCTAAGTCTCAGCGACTAGCGGTTTTAATTTTTCCTAAGTCTGGTGGCTATAATATATCCTAAGTCCTAAATACCTTATCTTCTAATATTTCGGCTTCCATTCAGCTTGGTATCTTTAAAGAAGATCTAATGATGTTCATATAGTCACAAGGAATCTTATAGACCTATGCGATCGTGTGACTAATCATCAATCTTACAGTAAAGCTTAATGCAGAAACAAAGTGGGACCAGTGTCAGAACAATCTTCAAAGATGAAAGTAATAAAGGGAAGATTTGATGGTTATCATATAATCACATAGAATCTTAGAGACCTATGCAATCATGTGACTAACCATTGATCTTGCATCAAGCTTAGTGTAATTCTCGGGTGGGACCATGGACAAGTGTACAAGATTGGCAGTTTCTCATTGGTTAAAAATAGTGGGACCAATGTTATTTTTTGCATATGGTTTTTCTTGATTGGTTGATAGTACTTGCTGATGTGGAGGATGTCAGTGAACATGAGTGCTCGGAAAGAAAGAAATTTCATGACAACTTGCCAGCTGTTGCAAGCATGGATTGTCTTTACTAATAAAGGTAAAGTGGGGCTAGTGACTAAAGGAATAGATGATAGCAGGTGAATGTTAACGGTTTGTCACATGGTCGCATAATATTTTTTCAAGCTATGTGATCATGTGACTAACGTTCTATTTTAACAGTAAAGGTTACAAGGGATTTGCCACCAATGGAGGAATTGACATGATGGCTTGTCATATAGTCGCATGAGGTTATTTTGAGCTATGCGATCATGTGACAAACCATTGGATTATTTGCCAAGTGAAAATCAACGGTCAAATTTTAAATTGAGGAAGAAGTGGGTGAAAGGTTCAGACAAGTGACAGTTCATTTCCTAGAAAATTAATGGTGACATCATGCAAAGTAAATTACTAAAATAAGTGTGGATCGATTGTGAGTATGTCAAAATCTATGCTTCCTTGAAAAGCCACAAGGAGATAAAAATTTGCGGAGCCCTTGGTGAGCAGAATTGCAGAAACCAATTGTTGTTTTCTTATGCATTTTGAAGAAAAGGTTGGTTCTTCTTGCACTTGCTTGTTCTGTTAAGAAGTATTTCTTTTCTACTATGTTATTTTCCACCCAATATGCGTAAGCTATAAGCCCTAGAAATTCCACATAGGAAAGAGCTTTCCAGTGAAATCGATTATCTTAAGAGGGGTCTGCATGAGGACTTATTGCAAATTTTTCCTAGTTCAACAGTAAATTTGGTAGAGGTTAAACAACTAACACCAAAGGAGCCTAGGGTAAAAGTGGTGGATGGATTGTATGATACAGGAAATTATATCAAGGATGCTAAGATTGGTTTTCTCAATGGGAGTGGCACTTCTGACTTCACTGGGCTAACATTATTTACAGTAGGTTTCAGCCAGAGAAATAACCCTGTTCCTGCCTATAATGTATGGGAAAATGATGTAGGAAAGCTTGTGGTACCTGGTGTCTTCTTAGATGCCGACCTAATGATTGAAGTGGAAAAAAACTATGACCCTGTTACTAAAGAGATTAGGGGTGTTAGAGGGAAAAAGCTATTGAAAATCTCTGCTAAGGAGATCAGAACAGTTTTTAGACTAAGTGACCCCTCACCTAACTTGGAACTAATTGATTTTAAAAAATTTAAAGAGGTGTATGATGCAAGGAGACATCTCCTTAGAATTGGTCCTGTAAAATATTTCTGTACTCAAATTGGAAAGATTATTGTAATAGGACTAGGTGCTCAGGAGCCATTCAAAAAATAGTATTTTGATGTACTGGAAAGAGGTGCCTATTGGTCATTATGTCAAGTTTTTGGGGAAGATGCAAATGAGAAAATGCTAGAGCACCTGATGTATATGGTGATCTAGATCTTGCATCTACATCTATCAATTACTTTTGATTATGCCCCCTTCATTACTAACTTAATCCATGATGGAATAATAGGGATTCAAAAGAATAAAGTTGATAAACCCTTTTGCTAGGACTCTTTTATGATGTAAATGTTTTTTGCTCAAGGGTGCTGATTATTTTGCAAAAGAAATGGAATTATCCAAATAGAGAGGTGGAAAGGACATGCTTGTTCAGCTGTGGAATTCAAATATGATGTGGGACAAAAAGGATAGTAGTTATATATAGTTTGACAAATGTTTTACAGCAAGATTGACACTATTCTTTGTTCATGATAGCCCTAGGGTCTCGATCACCTGGGCCAAAGTTGTTAGACCACAATAATTTGCAAAGGACCTCAACATAGTGCAGAATTGGGGTGATTTTAATTTCTATCCCTATTCAATTTTTATTAGAGTACATGGTTTCAGGGGGAGTCCTTTTATTTTTCCTTTCCAAGTTCCCATCAAGATTGGCATTGCAGAATTCTTCAGACAATTAGGTGATATTGAGAATAATAATATTGCTAAAGGTAGAGGAACTTTGTTCCCAAATATTACCATTGCTCGCCAGTTTATAATCACAAAGGGTGGATGGCTTCATATGCATAAAATCTTGGATCCATATCATTTGACAACCACAATTGCCCAGACAATAGACCCAGAGGGTTTCTACAATGAAATGTTTAGAAACAAGGTCAAATGCTCAGCAATAAACCAAATTTTTAATTTTCTAGAAGATATTATTAGAAATACCCCAGGGTTGCAAGACCAAGCAGTCAGAAAGGAAAAGTGGTTAGTGTACAAGAAAACATGGGATTTTGTCTAACAATTTGACCCCAAATATGATCCTATAGGCAGCATAAATCCTATTGGAAAAAGGATAGATACTCTGATTAATTATTTTCAGGAGATTTTTAAGACTTTGGAGGAGAACAAGAAAAAGGCCATGGAAGAAAACTGAGAGAAGGCTAAATCATTATTAGCCAAAGGTCCTTTTGCAAAGGTGTTTCCTCTTGGCAAATATATGTTGCAAGAGAAGACTGGTTATGGTGTAATAATTCCTAAATCTAATTTCAAGAAGTAGCAAAAGAAAAGAGAGGATCTCCCTTCTACATCAGAGTAGGTGGAGAGGCAAAAGAAGGTTGAAGAAATTAAAAATGTAGCACAGGACCAGCCAGGTCAAGACATTCTTGATTTTTCACCTCCCACCAAGAAACAAAGGATAGAAGAGAGGCCTCATGATTTAGAGGAAGAATACTCTCCTTCACAGTCACCCTTGAATATTAGAGATGATCAGGAGATCATAGAGTAGGTTCAACAAATGGGATCTCAAGGTCAGATATTCATGACTCAAGATGAGATAAATGAGGGGATTCCAATGCAACCAAAGGAGCCCGAGTTAGGCTTAATAGTAGGACAAATTGTAGAGACAAAATTGGACCCTATAATCAAACAGGCATGTGAAGAATTTCTTGCTGATGATGCACTTGTAAAGACCCGAGCCTTTTTACAATTTTTATGGAAAATAAACATGAGTAAATTTGAGGAAGCCTATGAGAAGAAGCACAAGGAGAATCCTGATAAGGATTTTAAAACTATTGAAGATGAAGTTAGGAAAATGATGATAGATAGATTTGAAGGGATTACTCTAAAACAGGGGAGAGAATTGGTAAAGAAAGCAGGAATACTTGTCCTCCCTAAGTGGGAAATAGCTGATGCAATAGTCCTTGATGCAGTTAGAAAACAAACTACACCTGTGTACAAGACCAAGGAAGAGGCACAAAAGGCTGTCAAAGGAATTGCTTTTAGTAATGACCATCAAGCTTTGGTCATATGGTCATTAAAGAGAGATGAGAAAAACAAAGGAAAGCAAATAATTAAGGATACTCTCTCTGGTGGTCTCATAGTCAAGAGGGTTTTCGACACATCAGCAATAGAAGCATCAGGTATGGTGGTAGCCACAACTCACCTTGCAGAAAAGGTGGTAGAAAGGGAAGCAAAAGTGAAGGAGGAACTGACAAGAAAATTTGAAGAAATGCTGAGGGCGTATGGAGATTTGAAACAAGGATTGTTTGATAAAGATAAAATAATTATAGATTTGAAGAAGAGGCTGGGGGAGGCAAGCTCAATCCAAGCACCACAGCAGTTGCAACTTCCTTCTTCTACTACTTGTCCTTCCTCCTCAAGCCCCATTATTGAGTTTCCCATGTCGCCTCTTCCCCCTTCCTTAAGTAGTGAAGATATAGAACAGAGATAACAACAGAAATTTGAAAAGAAAATAAAGGACGCCATTTAGCACTTTGTTAGGAATGTATAGCCTAGAGAAGTTTATAAACATGTAGGGTAGATATCTGACATTTTGCTTTCTTTTAGAAAAGAAGAAGACACTATGGGAAAAATTTTGAATGACTGGGTGCCTAGGGAAAATATTTTGAAGACATTTCTTAAATCAATTAAAGATCATAATACCGTGTGCCCCCAATTGGCAATTACTTATAAAATTGTCAAATCTATCCTTGATTTTGAAGTATCTAGGGAAGAAGTAAAGAGAAAGGAAGCTCTTTTAAGAGTACGATACCTACAGAATGATTTTCAAATATTCCCCGGTCCTGTTAGAGCAGATGGAACCATAAAAGAGAGGGAAAAATGGTTGGAACAAATTAAGAATGGAGTGTTAGTCAAGATTGATGCTATTATTAGCACTGAAGACACTTTTCCTTTTGTACAAACAATTGAAATGTTTCAAGATGCCAGGGTGCATTTTACTAAAGTGATAACTAAAATTCATCAATTGGTTATTAGCTAGAACAGGATTCTACCCAAGAGGGATGAAATTTTGGCTTTTAATTGGCCTTCTGAGGATACGTTTTCAGCCTGGGAAGCAGCGTCCCTTTCGAAGGCTAGTAAAGAAGAAGAAACATCCTCTGAGGAGGAAACAAATGGCATTACCCCAACTCCCTAAAGAGGCAAGCATGGATGTAACACCTGGCAGATGTTGAACTGACCTTAGAAGCTATTGCTAGATTTTGGCACTCATCTTTATGATCCATCTCAAAGTTTTGTAACAAGAATGTTTTTATTTGCATTCTTTGTCTTATTTGAGGACTCCTTTCTTGTCTTTTCTAAGAAGATCTGAAGCTTGTTTGCAATCCTTATTCTATAAAAGGATTGCCAGGATCAGTGTAAAATGACCGAGAACTTGATCAATTTTACTGATAAGTTTCTTGAGTCTAGGATATCATAGATCATTTTTTGACATTATTTCTATAGAGGAACAATATTTTCTGGTTCAAGTTATTTTTAGAAGGTTGCATTGTAAAGAATTTTGTGAGCATGATATAATATAGCATTTGAATAAAATCTAGGATTTATATCTCTCCTTGAGTATTTCTGTTTGAGTTATGAATTGTTCCAATTCATTGCATACATGATCTTTGTGTGTATGTCTATATTTCTCAGCTCTGATCCAGGATCAAATTAAATAAGCTTTGAATGTGACATAAATTCTTTAAAGTTTTTCTTAAGGACGCATTAGTAAGTAGTGTGAATCTAGGAACCTTTGATAAAATCCACCACAAGGTGATTAGTATTTTCAAAGGGGAAGAAATCTTTCAAAGTTTAGTATATTTGTTCATGTATAATAGTCTTGCAGTGGAGGTGTAGCCCAATGGATAAGACACTGGCTAGCAGTGGAATTCTTCTCATAGAGAGCAGTGTATGAAAAGTTTCTATTGATATTTCCATTTTTTATTAAAATTTTCAAAATTCTTTGAAGTACAATGATTTGCAGAATAAATTATCACCTAGTGATAGTGAAAAATCTATGAATGAATGGTCATCATTTAGGTTTCTCTTATCATTCATCTGCTACATTTAAATCCAGTTAGTGATTAGTGAGATAAGTATTGTTTTTACTAGATTAGGAGCACCCTCCTTGGTTTTGTAGAGCCAGAAGTGCAGAGGGAAGTCTTGTCCCTACATTTGGTCCAATCATCTCTAGAGCTAAAATATTTGGATCTAACCAATCCTTAAAATCTGTAGATGTATTGGTTTCCTGTTAGAGCATAAACTCCCATTTTGGGGAACCAACACATAGATGTAGGGATTTTCATTCTGAGCTCCTGCTATACCTTATAATATATCAAAATCATAAAAAAGAAAATTAAAATTAAAATGGTGAATGCAGTAATCATGAGGCTGAGCTACTGGTAATATAGCTGCCATGTAGCCTAGTAAGGTCAATTTGTTTCTTTCCTTGTGCCAATATATCATAAACGGTCATCCAAATATAGCTTGAAATAAAAATAATGATGCACCGAGAATAAAATTATAGGGATAACATTATGTGTAAGATTTTAAAAATAAGAAAGAATCTATTGTACAGGTGAGATAATTTAGGGAATAAACAACCTCCCAAAATTTCTCAATATTATTTAGAGATGGTGCATAAAATTGTTATAAGAGATATGGCTAGTATGGTAGATGAAGCTATCTTATTTGCAAAGAAAGATCATTCTATAATGATGAATAGTAATGTGTGCTAAATAAATCTAACATTAATGCTTTTGAAAATACCAGATAAATCACCATTAGCAACATAAATAATAAGAATATTATCATCAAAATCATTTTCCAAATTACTCACAATACTATTGGCAAGGTTAGTCAGGGTAAATCTCCTCTCTTGGATTAGGTAAAGGTGGAGAAAATGAGACCAAATCAACATGCGAAGACTTAGAAGAAGAACCACTTTTAGAGTTCACATCATGAGCCTTATCAGAATATCTTCATTTTTCATTTCGTCACATTTTATTTTTGTTAGTTATAAATCAAATATTGAGAAGAGTATTGGGGATCACTCAACATTGATTCATCTTCTTCATTCTCTCTATGAATGGAAGGAAGAACGAAAGGATCCAATTTAATGGTTGAGAGATAAGAGATCTAGACACTTTTATCTGTCTTTTATAGTGTTTGGGAGGAGGAAATACACCATTTATAGGAGGAACCATAGGTGTAGGAAGGAGTCCCAATACAATATATGGAGTAGGAGAGGCTTCTTCCATATCCATAGATGATAGAGAATTTTTAGGGAGAGTAATTGAAGTAGACCCCAAAATATTACATAAGATAAAGTAAGAGATTTGAAGATATTAGCTTTGAACTTCTCATAGGAAAGGATTAGGATATCATCATGAGGCTCAAGAGATTGAGGATTTTGAGGGAAAAAAATGAAGAGTAAAATATCCACAATTAGCTTAGGATTAAAAAACACTACAATTTATAGTTATATCTTTCCCATTGATAGGAAACTTAAAAAACTTAAGAATGGTAGAAGGGTCTACCTTCATGGATGCGAGGGAATGAATAACCCAACTTCACACAAAATTAGCTCAAGGCATGGATAATTGTAAAGGTAATATCTAATCAACTGGAGAAAAATTTTATGAGAAGGGTTTTCAAACCTATGGTGGGATAAGTGATACCATCAAAAACCTTAACCGATAATTTTTGTTAAAATACATGTCTTGATGAAATATTTGTGTAAATATGCACTTCAATAATAAATTTCACCATATATAGTAGATCTATTAGATTATGTCATAGTAATGTACAATGGGCCTTTAGGAATTTTTATGAAATTAGTTGAGTTAAAGTTAATGTTATGTACATGTTGGTGCTAGGGTTTCTATTAGTTAATAAAGCTTAGAACATTCTTGGCTTTGTTAAAAATATTATCAATAACCATATAGCAATTATGGTTATGATCAACAAAATTAGTATAATAGGAAGGAACAGACATGGGAAATATTTCAAATTTTCATTAGAAAGTGATATAGATATATTCCCTTTATCATTGACACCATCCACCATTATAACATTGGAAAAAATTAGGTCTTTCATTTCATGTTTTAGATGCATGTATTTTTTTTCTATCCTACTTGGGTTGATGATGGAATGAAGAAAAAGATTTTGAGTAAAAAAATGGTAGAAATGTTAGGAATGGGAACACTGAGAGGGGGGGGGGGAGGAGTGGGGGGGGGGGGGGGGGTGAATCAGTGTTCTATATATTATTACTTTTACTTTTACTTATATCTTGAAACTCAACTTAATTGCTTAACTACTGAAATGAATATCAATGCAAGTAAGATAAACTAACATGACACATAACACCAAATATGATTACGGGGAAACCCAAATAGGTAAAAACCTTGGTGGGAATTGACACCCACTAAGAACTACACTAGTGTATTATGATCCCTGTTAGAAGATCTTACAACCCTGTTAGGATTTGATCTTTATAATGCAATAAGTACAATGACCTAGTCAATGGTTGAACTTTGTTAGGATTCTTTTACAATAACCCTGTTAGGGCTAGTGGCTCATTGCTAGAGCTCACTACTCAATGAGAAAGCTACAACCTCTAGGATATCAAATACAATATATCTACCAATGGTGAACTAATGCTTTGACACTTCTTGTCTGATCAGTTCCTTTTATGCACTGATGCTTTATACTCTTTTAAAGATCTAAAACATTCTAACTACTCTTAGCATACTTCTTCTTTGCTACTATCAACTCTATATATCATTACATACTCAAATACAAAGGTGCATGTCTTATTTATATGCGCATACAAAACGTTTTCATTAAGTCAACCTTTAACTAATTACATACAACACTTCCAAATGAATTGACTCAAGCGCGTTTACATACAATGATATTAACATGTCTATAACCTAAATACAATAGGCATATAGCCTTTACAAAACAATATTATACATGCTAACCAAAATACCAATAGTCATCTCTATGCTCTATTCTATTCCATTGCTCATTGTCTGTGTCACTTCATCTGGTTGTAACTTATTCATACTAACTCATATGATCATGCACTCTTAGAATTAGCATGATTAGAGACTCAAAAGATTATCTTCAAGGGTGCATACCATAACTCGGTCATACGCAAGTGCCCTGATGCTATGTTCATCTGATGCTCTGCTGACTATCCTATCTTCCATACTTCATCATTTTTTTGATCTTTTAAGTTATGCACTAAATCCAAAACTTCATATGACTTTGTTTCCATAATGAAAACACTAAATCATAGTCATATATATTAGTATAGTCAAATTTCCAACAATCTCTCTCTTTGTCATTAATGGCAACAAAGGAATATGGCAAAGTTACTAAACTGTAACTTACACAAAAATTTTGTAGCATATACTCTATCTTATATCTCCCTTATACTATATAAATTTTCTCCATTTTTACATCATATATACTCTACTCCCCCTTTGACATTAATGACAAGGGTGCTCAAAAAAATTTGTCTACAAGTACTTACATAGTGAGTACATTTGAATATGTAATCTTCAAGTTCTGGATCTCTTGCTGCCAAAATGCTTTTAGTGCATTTACAGTCTGAAGATGGGTGCACAAAGAATAAGTCAACTTTTCCATCTTCTCCAATTCTGAACTTGGTCCTTGATCATATGTTACCATTGTGGCATCAATCTCTTTGATGTTCTGATTTATCACATCCAATGAGGGTGCAAGATCATTTCTTTGCTAAGTTTTCCTTGCCCTTATATTAGCCATTTATTTTCTATTTTCTATATTTTGTCTAATTGTCCTTGATAGACATTATTTCACATATTTACATCTTGTGAGGGATCTAACAATAATTTACTCATAGCTGTCATTATAGTTTTAGATTCTTGGATCTTCTTAGAAAGGTTTGCAATAAGCTTATATTTAGTCATACAATCTGCTATTATCTTTCTTCCCTTAGCTGCAAAAATCTTTCAGAATGGTTTGACCAAATTTTAGTAAACTAAGGTCAAGTGTGAAGTTATTGATTAATTCACTTAGCCTCTTCTTAATATATTTCTCTTATGCAACTGTAGACGTTGATTCTTAAAGACTGGAGAATTTTGTTTTAAAACTTGATAGGACGGAGCTGACATCATCCACTGAGTGTACACTGGACACTTTCTTGTCCTCAATTAGTACACTATTTAGGATGTTGACTATTTTAATAAATAATGGATTCCTCATAACCTATTTCTCCTCCTTAGCCTTTTCTATTACTAGCACACTGATCTTAATTAGGTCTTCTTCTCCCCATGAATCTAAGCTTGTTGTGTCAGGATTCAAACTTGACAACAATGACATTAAGGGCTTAGGGGTAAGGAGTGAACTTTAACTAATATAAATTACCTCAGTCTTATAATCACATGTTCATCTTTCATTTCTTCATCCTCTTTTTCCTTTTCTTTTTCTTTCTACCCTTCTTCTTCATGTCCTATTAGATCCTCAATCTGAATTTCTTCTTGCTGCTTAGGTGAATTATCACAACATAGTATTTCAGCCTCTTCGGTGCTTACAAAATCTTCCTCAAACTTGTCTAAGTCTTTGTCTATGGTCACCATTGATATCTCCACATTTTCAATCATAATTATGTGATCTATTGTTCCAGGCATAGACATAGACTCCATTGCATCAGTAGAAACTATCACTGTGGGCGCTGAATCTTGCAAACCTGTTATAGGTGCATTAAGGACCTCAGATTCTTCTTCTTCGTTAAATGAAGCATGGGTTGCAAGCATAATGGGAGGATACATGTTTCTATCTAGGAATACCTTCTCAAATGCCTTTTCTATTTCCTAAGAAACCAACTCATACTCTTTATTTGTGATCTGCAAAGTTCTTAGCTTTGTTCTAAGGTGCGGCTTCACCAAATCCAATAGTATTTTCTCTTCAATTGGGCATATATGGAGGCTCTCATCCAGTATCTTCTACCTTATTCTAAAGTCTTCCTCAATAGCCCGTCTCTTTAAAGAGTCTAAAATGTTCCATATATTGTCAGGAATGACTGTCTTAAGTTCCAAGACTATTTTCTTGAACTTAAGCATGTGCTTGATTATCATGGAATGTATTTTTGATTTGTCTATCTCATTATATTTCTCATAACACTTTCCTACTTGATCTATTCTTCCTTCTTCTACTATCCTAGTTCTTAATACTTGAAGATTTGGTCTAAATCCTACCTCAGGAGGTGATTGAGTGCTCCTCCTTTGACTTCTGGTTGTCCTAGAGGATAGATGGCTTGCGCTGGTCTGCTTCTTCCTCTTAGGCACCCTGCTATACTCAGGAGGTGGTGTGGACTCCAAGTCAATAGTATCTATGGTCGTAGGAGTGATATCATCTATCTTACTCTTCTTCTCCTTGGGATCATCTATTTTCTCTATTTTTACTTTATCTTCCTTAGGGTCATCAATTTTATGTATTTTTCAACTTCATAAGAGGGTGCGCTCTCAAGTTGCATGGAAATATTTACTTCCCTTGCTTTATCTAGGTCAACTTGATTGACACCATGAATCTTTAGTATCTCAGAGGTGATTTTAGAAGCTTTCCTCTTGGTTGTAGCACTGTTCAACACTACATCTACTTGTCTTGTCTTTTCCTCATAGGTACCCCATGTTGGTTCATTGGGATCCTTCGGCATTGATAGGAGGACTTGTGCATATGATTATAGGATATGTTCCTCCACTTCATAACCAAGCGGATGAATCCACTTAGTTCTAGGTTCCACTGCTTCCATGCATGTGATGTTTGTCTCTGTCATGAAACAAATGCTATCCTTCTACTTTTCAACTATGCTCTCAGGTATCCTATACCTTTTTTGCATCTTCATCGCGAATGTCTTGATCTCTAGTTCCATGTATTCTTTCAAGGTACTTTTTGATGATGCCTTGAATGAAATCTATAGCATTGTAGGTAGGTTCTTGTCTAAATATAGATCTGATACTTTTCCAACTATATGGAAGTACATATAGATTATCAATGATCCAAATCTGAATATCTTGCTCTTTTCATGCTTGATTTCCCTGATATTGTCCATCAACTATGCACGCAAGATCTCACACTAGTTGAATTCTCCATTTCCTTTTACAATCCTTATGGCTACTAGAATAGTGTTTGCAAACACACTATTTACCCTATTTACATGTTGGAAACTATAGCCAAGTATCATAGACATGAGTTTGATGTCTTTCTCCTCAATTGGCTCAATGGTCATGCTGCGCTTATCACTATGTGACTTACAAGCTTGTTCCACCAATTTTCTGACATCCTTGATAGTGGGAAGGATGGCATCGGTCTTAGGTAATCTAGTCATCTCATGAATGAGATCAGTATTTATTATGACATGAACTTCACCAATCTAGAATAATTCATCATAAATTCTGCTCAAAAAAATCTTAATCCATTCAAATTCATAGAATTCATATGTTGTGGCATACTCAATAATAGGGTTGTCCTATAAGTGCACGAACTCATCAGTGAATGTTTTATGTGGATTCATCATGGTTTCCATGTGGGACCTAATTCTATACAATCCTACTAGTTCCATTTTACAGTAGATATATGCATCTATATCCTCTACGTGTATTACTCCTATTGGGGTTTTAGAAAATGCTCCTTCCAAATCATCTAGGGTAGACTTGAATGGATGCTTCTTAAATATGTACCTCTTTCTTTTAGAAACATCAAAAAAAATGGTGTAGCCATAACTTACCTGATTAAACACTTCAAATAGGTTTCCAAGGGTTTTTGAATTGTCACATCCGAACTAGGGCTTCACAACAAACTTAACTTCCTTTCATTGAATAAATCAACATTAATCTCTCAAATCTTAACTACTTGATCTCCAAAGGCTCAAACTTGAATGTAAATGTGCGGATAAAGGATCTTTGATGACTATAAAAACAAATTTCTTTGTTTAATGCTTGCCATGTAAACATAGAATGCAATAGAGAATTTCAATCTCCATGTTTGTTATCAATCAAGAGGTGCTCTCTTGCATACTACATCAACTAGTTTCCAAATAGTTATAACTAAAGATGCATACTCTGAGAGTGAGTATACTAGCTATGTAGGGGTCTAGAGATAATCTAAATCCCCCTATGACCAAGACAGTCATTTAACTCTAAATAGGAGGTGCTTCCATTACGGATGCATCCTCAACTATTTCACCAACATTATCTATCTTTTCTTCCTTCCAAATCATGCTTGCATCTTCTGTAGTTTTCACAAACTTGACTTCTTTAGATTCATCTAGAATTGATCCTTTTGACTTTTTAGGGCTTTCCTATCTTTGCGCTTTTGATCTATAGAACCTTGAGATGTGTCCAACCTTGTTGCATGAGTGACAAATAACTTGAGGCCTGATATTCCTCAGCGCATTAATGTGGGTCACCAATTTGCACTGCCTAGTTATGTGACGATTGTAATTACATATCTGACATGTAATGTTCTAAGGACTTCTAACATTCTATTGTGGATTGATGCAAGGGCATCCGGCAAGTGGAAATATTTTGAAGATTCTGGAATATGCACGGTTATTTCACATTTTCATATGGTTTAATAAGTCATTTGTTTTATCTTAAATGATGTAATAAGGTTAAGTGTTGGTAGTTTGAATGTCGTAGACATAAGTAATAAATCGTTTGTTAATCGTGAAGTATGTATGCCAAATCATTACACAACTCGGTCAAGAGTTAGTTGTCATTGTGGGAAGTTAGAAATTAGTTGGGTAACATTCGTTATTAGTTGGTTAGCAAGTCTTTTTATTTACATTTTGTAATTCGATGAAGTGTAGAGTTGGTAGAGTAGAATGGGAAGTGAGAATCGATAAACTATGTAACCGAGAGATGATGCATAAATAACATTTTCCTATTTTCATATAACTTCTCTCGGTTCTATTCGTATGATTGTTCCATTTTTTTATTTGTAGTTTATTGTTTATTTGCATTTTCGGTTTATGGTATATGATGCACAACATTTTCATGATGAACCGATCTTAATGACGTGATGATATTTTGCATAGAAGGGAAGGATTGTTTAATGTAACGTTCTTTGTTTGAATCGGATTTCTAAAGTTTATTTGCAGATAAGAATGTGGTATCGAGTTTCATTTGAAATATTGTTTAATGTAATCAGATTTATAAGTTGTAACTGAGTAATGATTCAAATTGGACAGTATGCGGTTTTAAAGTTTGGTATTAGTGTTTGATACACATCAGTTTTGGATGGCTATGTTTTACTTAGAATGAAAGAACAGAACATTATATATGGAATCGGATTTTTGTAAAGTTTGATGTTCATTGAGATTGGTTTTGGAACAGTTCCATTGAACTGTTATACAAGCCATGTTGGTGTCATTTCAGAATACTATGTTCATGGAATGCAATGTTAACAAGATTGATTGGTGTGACTGAGTATCGGTTTAATGAAGGATTCTAAAGTTCATTGAAATCGGTATTAATGCTTCTTTGAAATCGATAGTCAAGGACTATTCGAGTTATGGAACGAGTTTTTTTTTAATAAGGTTCAACGGTTGAAAAGATATCTATTTTGATATGCTTTGGTATTGAGCTTCATTGAAATTGTTTAATGGTTTATGTGAGTCGGGTGTTAAAATAGTTTGTTTTAGCCAGTGTTGGTATATTGTTAAATGTTTATTGTTATTAAAATGTTATATGTGATAGCTTGGAGATATACAGATTTTCAGAATGTGTTCATGCAGATTATAAAAGATATATGCGGATATTCAGTATGTTGTAATGTGGTTTAAGGAATGATATGTAGATTTGGATCTTCCGCTGTGCGCTCTGCATCATGGATGACTTCTCTAATTTTTCTAAGTCTGATTTCTTTGATTTGATTTACAACTCATAGCTCTATGATCAAACTTATTGCATGAAGAACAATAACCATTAAAAAGTCTTACCTCTTTACAATCTCTTACTATGTGACCATGCTTGTTACAGGCATAACAAGTTTTGTTTACTGGCTTGTGCTCATCGTTAGATGGTTCTGCTTTAGCTTCAGTATGATTTTTAGTCTTCTTGACTATTAGGAGTAACAAGGTAGAAATAACAATTACAAGCAAAAATAACCAATATCAGAAAAAACATAAACCACACAGAAGATAATAGAAGACACAAAGATTTAATGTGGTTCACCCAATCCCTAGGTTATGTCCACCAACAATGAGTCTAATATTATTATTATCCAATGATTACAACCTGATTACAATTTATAATCCCTTACAGCTCAATTCTGTCATGGGTACTAAAACCATACATTAATGAAATCCCTAACACTAAGCTATATTATACAATATTTTTCCTCTTTAGGGTTAGAATTAGTTACAACATGTTGGCGAGGGCAGGAGGAAAAGTGTATAGTACTTTCCTAATCAGTCACCACAAGCTAACAATCTCCCACTTGGTGACTGATCAATATCCACACTAAAAAACCTCCCACTCGGAGACTGATCATATAGCAATACTACTACCATATGAGGCTCCCACTGGATCGAACCACCCTAGACTCAGTTGTTCCTTTATTTTTTTCATTCTAGAAGACCAACAAAAGTTTAACATGAGTTCAACTTCTCCCTTGTTACTACCTTTGTAAACATATCTATTAGATTATCATCTGTATGAATCTTTTCTAGCTTTAACTTACCATCATTCAAAACTAACCAAATGAAATGGTACCACAAATGTATGTGTTTTGTCTTTGAGTGAAAAGGAGAATTCTTCACAAGATGAATGGAACTTTGGCTATCTGTATGCCGAAAATTATCCGTCTATGGATGTCCCAATTCTTCCATGAAGAATTGAAGCCATATCATCTCTTTGGCTACCTATATAGCAGTAAAATACTCTGCCTCTGTAGTGGATAAAGTAACCACCTTTATAGTCAAAAAATCTAACTCACAGCCATCCCACTAATAGTAAATACATAGCCTGTAGTACTCCGCCTACTATCTATATCACCTACCAAATCTGAGTCAACATAGCCTTGTATAGTAGTAGATCCCCCAAAGTGTAAACACCTACTGAATTTACCTCTCAAATATCTGAGAATCCATTTCACTGCATTGCAATGCCCAATACTAAGGTGTCTCATATATCGGCTAACGACTCCCACTATGTGTGCAATATCTGGCCTAGTACATACCATAGCATACATTAAGCTCCTTATAGCTGAAACATAAAGTACCTTAGACATTTTATCCTCCTCTTCTAATGTCTTAGGACATATCTCCTTAGTCAATTTCAAATGACCGAGCAAAGGTGTGTTGACAACTTTGGCATTCTCCATAGAGAAACGTTGCAACACCTTCTCAATATAATCAACCTGAGATAAAGTCAACTTCCTACTTTTCCTATATCTACAAATTTTCATACCAAGGATTTGTTTTGTTGCCCCCAAATCCCTCATAGAAAAAGAATGTGCAAAGTATTGTTTCAATCCCTTAATGTGATTCATGTTAGACCCAGCTACAAACATATCATTAGCATATAAGCATAAAATAATGTAGCTATCATCATCCAACCTCTTAAAGTAAACAAAATGGTCAGAATGACACTGAGTGTAGTCATGCTCATTCATAAAAGTGTCAAATTTAATATACCATTGCCGAGATGCTTGCTTCAAGCCATATAAACTTTTCTGCAATTTGCACACCAAATTCTCCTTACCCTTGACCTTAAATCCTTGTGGTTGTACCATATATATTTCTTCATCCAAATCACCATAAAAAAATTTATTTTAACATCAAGCTGCTCTAAATGCAAATCTTTAGTAGCCACAATACTTAAAATAGTATGAATAGAATTCATTTTAACAACTGGAGAAAATATATCATCAAAATCAATGCCCTTTTTCTATGCAAATCCTTTTACAACTAACCTGGCTTTAAATCTTTTCTTATCTTCATCCTCTTCTTTCAGCCTATAAACCCATTTGTTTTGTAAAACCCGTTTACTTGCAGGTAACTTGCATAAATCCCAAGTTTGATTTTTTAGCAAGGAATCCATTTCTTCTATCATTGCAGACTCCCATTGAATCTTTGTATCCACCTACACAGCTTCATTATAACATTTAGGTTCACTAGCATATGTTAACAAAATAGAATACAAAGAGGGAGAGAATCTTTCTAGAGGTCTACTTAGCCTTGTTGACCATCTAACATTCACAAGGGTGTGTGGTATTTGTTATTTTTATTGCGGAGCATAAGGAACTACTGAAACATCATCTTTAGAAGTATCATCTAGTATTACATAATCATTTTCTTTCTTCTCATGTTGTTGCAACAGATCTTTGTACAACACTTTCTCATTGAATATGACATTCCTGCTTCTTACAATTTTATAATTTTCAAAATCTCAAAGCCTATAACCAAATTCATCAATTCCATATCCAAAAAATACATATTTCTTTGACTTAGCTTCCAGCTTGGTTCTATTTTCATAATCTATATGTACAAAAGCTTCACAACCGAAAGTTTTTATAAAAGAATAACTCACCTTCTTACCAATCCATGCTTCCTCTGGAATACCATAGTCCAAAGGATTAGAGGGGCCTCTATTGATTAAATAAATATCATTTTTTACAGCCTCTACCCACATGTTTAAGGTCAGCCTATCATGCAACTTTATAATCCTTGCACGCTCCATTATTGTCACGTTCATGCGTCCAGCTACTCTATTTTCTTGTGGAGTCCTTGGTCCAATTTTCTACCTATGAATACCATTAAAGGAATAATAATCTTTATTTTTTTTGCTACAATACTCACCACCATTATCAAATCTGAGACATTTTAGATTTTTACCAGTCTCATTCTCAACCAAGCATTTCCATTTCTTAAAAGTTTGAAATAAATCCATACTTTTCTTGCTCCATCATCTATAAATGTAATATAATACAGAGAGCCACTAAGGGAAGATACCTAATCTGGTCCCCATACATCTGTATGCACAAGCTCTAATCTCTCATTTTTCTTTTCCTTCCCACTCTTTACAAAACTAACTCTTTTTTTTTTTTCCATAAACACAACTTTTATAGAAATTCATATTGACACATTTCAGACCAGATAAAAATTTCTTTGAATGAAGTAATTTCATACCTTTTTCAATCATGTGCTTGAGTCTGTTGTGCCAGAGTGCTGTGTTAGAATACAACAACATTTTGATGTTCTTCCTGGTCAACTGCAACCAATGTTCCTGAACATTCATTATCTTTTGAAACAATTAAAGTAGAAGGAGCAATATGACCTGTACAAAGATATAAGGTGCCTACTTTCACACCTTTTTCTACTACTAAGGAACCTTTTGAAACCTTCCAATTTCTATCATTAAAAGTAACTGTTTAACCCTCATCACCCAGTTGCCCTACTAAAATTAAATTCCTACTCAGCCTTGGAAGATGTCTTACCTCTTGTAGTAGCCAATGATTCCCATTCTGCAACTTAATCTTAATTTTTCCCTTTCCAACTATCTAACATGGTTCATTATCACCCAAATAAACTTGCCCAAAATCACTTTGGACATAATCAAGAAAGTAACCTCTATGGGGTGTAGCATGAAATGAAGCCCCAGAATCTAAAACTCATGAATCATCAATACTTTCTAAAGAAAGAAGAAAGACATCCTTTTCGGGTTTATTACTTACAACATTTTTCTCCTTGTTACCTTCTTGTTTGTCTCCTTTATTCTTTTGAGACCAGTAATCTTTCTTCTTATGACCTGGTTTTCCATAGTACCAACAATCATTTGACCCTTTAGATTCAAACCTCTTTCCCTTTGATTTTCCTCTTGATTTCTCATGATTTCCAGAGTTATTTCCTCTCTCATTGGTTCTACCTCTGGTTTGTGCATTTAAGACACTACCTGATGTGGATCCACCTGAGCTTTTCCTATGAATTTTCTCACTTAGAATAACACCAATAACATCATCAAATTTTAGGGTATTAGAACTAGAAATAGAGTTACTAATAGCCATTACCAAGCCATACCATCTTTAAGGAAAATAACACGTGTGTGAAAATTGTACCTAGCTATGGACACAACACTTCAGTAAAACATTAGAGGTTAACAAAATCAAAATCTATAAATAAATAAAACTAAGCTAACCAGGTGATTTACTACCTGCTAGTAGGTGTGAGTATGTTATTCTCATATTAGACCAAGATCAATGACAATGCAACACCTAAATGAAAGATTTAAAATGATGAAAGCAATGAAATATGAATGCAAATTAATCTATTTTTTTTAGATTTTTGATGCAATTAGATGAAAAACTTGATATGAAACTAATCTAGAATGAATTGAAATGATATGCAATTAATCTAACAATGATATGAAGATGAATGCAAAAGTATGAAAAAGCTATGAAAAATTATGAAATGATCTCACAAAATTACCTATCACAAAAGCTTTGTTCTTTGGTTGTAAATTCATCTGAGTAATTGTGCAAATTCAAGAGATAATTTGTCAAGAGTTGAGCCTTGTTTTTATAGAAATACATGGCTTGAGGATGCATAAGAAAAACCATAAATCACTCTTGATAAACTCAGCTTGATTTTTGAGTTAACAAAAAATCAGAGATAATTAACTCACAAAAATCATGCAAAAGCAATTTTTATCTCAAAATAGAGTTTAGTTCTCTTTTTCAACTCATCATCAGATGTTGAGTTTAGAAAGTTAACAAATTGAAATTAAAAATTGATTTAAAGTTAACTATTTTTCTTATTGTACATGATTTAACATGAATTAATTTAATAAATAAAGTGATTTATTTTCCACTTAACTGATTTTGAATTAAAACAATTGATTTATGGGTTAATCAATTATTAAATCGACACTTTATTCCAATTAAATCATTAAATTTGACAACTTTGATTTTAAATCAATAAAATAAATATTCAATTGATTGTTTGTAGGAAATTTGATTTATTGTCAAAATTAAATAATATAATTAGGAATAAATAGAATTAAATCTAATTAAATAATTAAGTGGCTGAATTAAATTAATTAATTAAATATTCATCATATTCAATTAATCAAATTTAGGATAAATATGATTTATCAGCAAATAATATTTAAAATATGTTTAAAATAACTAATTTATGCTTAATCAATTATTTTAATGAAAGTTTATTCCAAAACTATATTATTAAATTTGACAATTTAATTTAATCAATTAAATAAGAATTTAACTGATTATTTTTAGCAAATTTGATTTATTGTCAAACAAAACAATATTAATTATGAACAAATAAAATTAAAACTAATTAAATAATTAAGTGACAGAATTAAATTAATTAAGTAAATATTCATCATATTCAATTAATCAACTTTCGGATAAATAATGACATTTATCACCAAATAATATTCAATTAAAGATAATTATGATAAATTAGGAATATTCAAGGAATATTTTCTGATGCAGAATTAAGATAAAATCAATTAAGATTTCGATGTCTAGATGTGCCTTAGGTTAGGACTTTGATGTCGATTTCGATTGAATTGTTGATGTAAGAGGTTAATGAACCTATAGCCCATTTTTTGGGTATTACATTTTGCCCCTCTTTTAATCAGTGTGCGAAGCCTAGTGGTTCAAAGAATAGTCTATGCCTGATAAAGATGCAGACTCAGTTATGTGGTGGAGAAACTGATCTTGAGAGACTAAGCAATTCTGAGACAGAAACTGATTGAAAGATTTGAAGATGCTAGGTCTTGATTGACCAAAGATGATGTTAACTATAACAACAATGAACTGATGATTATGAAGAAGTATCAAAATGCTTGATTTTAAACTTTATGATTAGGAAGTGAGTGACCTGATTGTCCAAAGGAATTGTAATTGGTATCACATATGAACCCTTCAGTTACGAAGAACTAAGGAAATAACACTAATGAACTGATGGTTACGAAAAGTTGATATAGTTTACAAAATAGATTAGGATACCAGATTGATATAGATCTCGATGAATTTGATATTCGCCAAGCGATGTGCCCTAAGCGATGAGGTCTTTAGATGAATTAGCAACTAGATGTGGTTGTTATCTTGATTATTGAGAGAAGATTTGATTTAGAGATTTGAATGATATGCGATACTGATGAAGGGTGCTCCCCTTAATACCACAAACACATAACAAAAACAAAGAAACAACAACAATATGCAAGAATAAAAAATTGGCTTCTTATTATCTCCATAAATGTGGAATTACAAAGTTTCAGAACTACAATATGTAAAGCCACATGGGCATTCGCTTACAATATTCTGTAGGACAGAACCTGTAGGACAGAACCTCAGATCAATACCCAAATCTACTACTCAAAACTACCCTAGACAACACTATGGGCCTTCTTTATATAGGCATTTTCCACCGCCCGAAAAGGTTCTAGAAATTTAGCCCTAAGGCAAACCAAACTTAGAATTATTTTATTTTTCAATTTATTACATCAAAGTGGGCTCAAAATAACTTTTGAAACTTGAACAGAAATTTTGAAAGAAAATTATTTTTTGCCATTTCAAGTGGCCCGACTTCCAGAGACCATAAGTCATCACTAGTTGATTTGATTCACTATTACAACCCCATTTCAAAAATGCCATGAAGTGCTCTACGGGCTTGACCTACACAAGCACCCATCATCCAAATTTTTGACCTCATCTGGGGCCACTAAAGCCTTCAAAACTAAGTTCAAAGATTCTGTACCCTACTGCCAATACCAAAAATCTTCAATATCTTCAAAACTAGACCTTATCTAGCCACGAAACTTTGCTGGCAGGCTGATGTGATTGAGATGAACCTCCACATCTAAAATTAGAACATTTTAAGATCATAAGACCAACTTACTAAAAATAGCAAGTTTCCATAAATAGCAGCTTTGCACAAGATAGCCCTTACTGAATACAAAAATAAAAATATTTTTCGGTCATGCAAGATTGCTCTTACACTCAGGATGCTCCTACATCAGACACCCAGGGTAATTTGAGAAGTGACCCCCTCACAACTCAGGTGTGCAAAGGAAAATCAAAATGGTTAACCTCCTCCTTTGTTAGCCATGATGAATCTTGAATAGGTCATCCTTTCCATTTGACAAAATACTCTTCATATGTCCTATTCCTTATGCTTCTACCAACATGACTATCTAGTATGTCTTCAATCTCCTCGATATCTGAACTGGTTGCTAGAATACTCGACTATGCTGTTGTAACCTCATCTTCAACACCTCCTTCATGATACTCTTTCAAATCTAAAATGTTAAACACTAGTGAAATATTCAGCTTAGTAGGCATTTCTACCTCTTATGCATTTCCTAAATCATGCTTCTTCAGTATCTTACATGGCCCAAACTTTTTCATTTTCAACTTGTTATATGTACCAAACAGAAATCGCTCCTTCCGCAAATGAACTATGACTTCATCTCCAACCTGAAATTTCTTATGCCTCCTTTTCTCATCTACCTTAGCCTTATACTATGCATT
Organism: Chamaecyparis obtusa; assembly: GCA_027943335.1. Classification (NCBI taxonomy): domain Eukaryota; kingdom Viridiplantae; phylum Streptophyta; class Pinopsida; order Cupressales; family Cupressaceae; genus Chamaecyparis; species Chamaecyparis obtusa. Next base: position 169,089 of record BSBK01000243.1, read on the forward strand.
CACCTTGGTAATATGCTTCCTCACCTCCTCATGGATGTTCTTCAAATGTTCTAAAAAATCTTCAGCTTCAACACTACTTATTTCTCTTTTATCTATCTTTCTCAACTCAAATGCATTTTTGGGACTACTCCCATATACAATTTGGAATGGTGATTTACTAGTGCTTCTTTGACAGAATTATTATATAAAAATTCTGCCTATGGAAAAATCAAATCTCATCCTATTGGCTTATCTCCAACCAAACATCTCAGCAAAGTTTCAAAACTCCTATTCACCACCTCTATATGTCCATCAGTTTGTGGATGATGTGATGAACTAAACTTCAAATCTATCTTCAACTTCTTCAACAATGTATGCTAGAAATATCCAATGAACTTAGTGTCTCTATTTGAAACTATGGTATTTGGAAAACCATGTAGTCTCACTACTTCTCCAAAAAATAATTCTGCTATATGAACAACATCACTAGTCTTCTTGCAATGAATGAAATGTGCCATCTTCCAAAATCTTTCAACTACTACAAAAATTGAATCATGTCCCCATTCTGTAATTGGTAAACCAAGAACAAAGTCCATACTAATATCCTCCCAAGGCTTCTCTGATATAAGTAATGGCTGATACAAGCCTGTATTCTACTTCACTCCTTTCGCTATCTGACATACTCTGCAACTCTGTACAAACTTCTTGACATCTTGCTACAACTATGGCCAATAATAATTTTCACTAACCAAAGCAAGGGTTTTATCTAGACCAAAGTGTCCAGCCAATCCTCCGCTATGCTTCTCCTTGATGAAATTCTCCCTCATAGAACTTCATGGAATGCACAACTGACTCCCTTTGAATAGCATATAATCCTAGATGATAAAATCTAGCCATTTTATCCTGTCTAGAGTAACAAGTTCTTTACAAGCTCTCCAAGCTTCACCAAAATCAGGATCCTCTAGATACAAATTCTTGAGTTCCTTGAACCCAACCACCTCAATCTGCATCTCTGTTAGCAATAGTTGCCTTATTCTAAGTGCATCTGCAACCCTGTTAGACTTTCCACTTCTGTGTCTCAAAACAAATGTATAACTCTGCAAAAACTCAACCCATTTCAAATGCCTTTGATTCAACTTTCCTTGACTATTCAAATATTGCAAAGCTTAATGATCAGTAGACAAAACAAACTCCTTAGGAAGTAGATAGTGTCTCTACTTCTTCCATGCCTGAACTATAGCATAAAATTTTTTTATCATAAACAGAATATTTTCTCTTTTGCATCATTTAACTTCTCACTGAAATAAGCAACAGCTTTACCTTCTTGGCTCATAATCGCTCCTATTGTAGTACCACTAGCATCATAGTCTACTTGAAACATCTTATTAAAATTTGGAAGTGCTAAAATAGGTTGTTCGGTAACTTTTTGTTTTAACAATTGAAAACTTTTTTTTGCCCCATTAGTCCACTTAAAATCTTTTCTATCCCCTCTCATTGTTTCAGTCAATGGACCATAAATACTGCTAAAATTTTTGATAAACTTTCTCTAAAAACTAGCTAGACCATGAAAAGATCTTACCTCGGTAGCACTCCTTGGAGTAGGCCATTCAAGCATAGCCTGTACCTTCTCTGGGTCCATTTTTAGACCTTCTGTTGAAACTAAAAATCCCAAATACACTAACTCTTTCTTCACAAAACTGCACTTCTTCAAATTAATTAACCTTCTGTTGAAACTATAAATCTCAAATACACTAACTCTTTCTTCACAAAACTACACTTTTTCAAATTAATCAACAATTTCTCATCTCTCAGCTTCTCAAACACCATACGAATATGCATCATATGCTCTTCCAATGTCTTACTAAAGATCAAAATATCATCTAGGTACACAATGACAAACTTACCCAAAAATTTTTTTAGAACCTCGTTCATGAGCCGCATGAAAGTGCTTGGTGCATTGGTTAGCCCAAAAGGCATGAATAACCACTCATACAATCCTTCTTTTTTTTTTAAGGCAATTTTCCATTCATCTCCTTCTCTGATCTGAATTTGGTGATATCCACTCTTCAGATCTATCTTTGAGAAATACACAGCTCCACTCAAACAATCCATAATATCATCCATTTGTGGCAATGGAAACTTATACTTGATTGTGATCTTGTTTATTGCTCTTGAATTTGTACACATCCTCCATTCTCAATTCTTCTTTGGTGCTAATACCACTGGTACAACACAAAGACTCAGACTCTCTCAAATCAACCCCTTCTGCAATAACTCATGTACTTGTCAGTTCAACTCTTCAGTTTCTGCTGGTGTCATTTTGTGTGCTACCTTGTTTGGCAAACTGGCTCTTGAAATCAAATCCATCTAATGACTGATCTTCCTTACCAATGGTATAATCCATCAGGTAAATTATCAAATACAATGTCTTGAAATTCATTCAACAAATCTACAACCTCTACAAGTACATCCTCTACTTCTTTTTTATCAGCTTTTGAAATTAAAGAAAAACACACGTGCTCATGCCTCATATCATCTAGGAATTTTCTTCAATCAACAAATGTTATTCTTGCATTACCACATACCTTTTCTTCGGTCTCCTTGAATGGGTTTAGCTTATGTTACACTCCATCCTTTGTCAGGGAATAGGTATTTGAATGACCATCATGTACAACACATCTATCAAACTGCCATGGTCTACACAACAACATATGATATGCATCCATAGATATGATATCACATAGTACCTCATCTTGGTACCCATAGATCTTGAACTTTACCAGGCACTGTTCACTGACCATGACCTTGTGGTCATCCTGCACCTAAGAAATTTGATATGGATATGGGTGTTTTTGTTTTTTGAGCTTCAACTTTGTCACCATCTCTTCTGATACCAAATTGTTAGTGCTTCCACTATCGATAATCATATCATAATATTTACCCTCACACTTGCATCTAGTGTGATATAGGCTCCTCCTTTGTTCAGGTTCATTCTCACCACTCAGCAAGACTCTTTTGTTAATCAACATTTTTCCTCTTTCAGCATCTTCTGAATTTGATGATCTGACATCTTCATCTACATGTGCAACTCTGACCTAGCCTTCATTCCTCCTATATGTCCTTCCTTGATTTTGAGGACATTCAAATGCCCTATTACCTTCTTCTCCATAGTGAACACATGTTCCACAGAAGCCTCCTCTTCCTGAACCTTGTCCTCTTCCTCTTCCCCTTTGATCTCTATTATTCTGATCTTGGAAATGATTGGAATTGTTTCCTCTCTGATTTTGACTGCTACTAGCCTCATCCTTCTTTGCAGATCTTCATTTTGGCCTCCATATGACTATCTACCAGATCATCCACCATGACTTCTTCTATTTTATTTTCTCTCGAACTTCTTGTTTAGCTTTTCCTCCACTTTTAGGGCTAACTGGTATGTCTCTTCAATACTATTCATTTGAACCAAATTTAGCTCCTCCTGAATGCTGGGCCTCAACCCATTAAGGTAATGAGAAACTTTCTCCTTATCAACTTCCACATGGCCTGTTCTAATGAGGATTCAATAGAACTCCTCTATATAATCCTGAACAGATCATCCGGCTTGCTTCAAACTTTGCATTTTCTTCAGTAGGTCAAGTTCATAATCAACAAGGATGAACTGTCGCTTCAATTTATCCACCATTCGATCCCATCTTGTGATTTTATCTTTCCCTCTTCTATTTCACTCCAATTGAATCTCTTGCCACCAGATCTTCACATGACCTTTCAGTTTGGCCTCTGTGAATTTGACCCTATCAGGATCCTCAATATCTTCATATTCAAAATATTTTTTACATTCATTGATCTAGTCGATCAATTCTTCTCGGTTAAGATTTTGTGAAAATGCAGGAACCTCAATCTTAGGTCTTTTATCGATTTTGGAAATGGCTCGAAAAAGTCTTTCTTCCTCTTAGTTCACAACCTTGACTTCTCCTTCTTGATCTTCTTCTTCAGCTTCATCATCGCTTTCATCTCTGACATTAAGATTCATTCCTCTATGAATCTCCTCTTACAATGCTCGCACTTGTCTTTGGAGCACTCTAACCTTAGGTGTTACAATACCAGCTCTTCCACCATGTTCCTTTTGTGGAGGCATTTTCGTGATGTGTGCTAAAACCCTAACTACGATCCTGGTATAAAATACCTCATAGTTGGTGATCTATTTACACACTCAAGAACTCATGCTCTGATACCACTTAATGAAGGGTGCTCCCCTTAATACCACAAACACATAATAGAAATAGAGAAACAACAACACTATGCAAGAACAAAAAATTGGCTTCTTATTATCTCCACAAATGTGAAATTACAAACTTTCAGAACTACAATATGTAAAGCCACATGGGCATTCCCTTACAATATTCTATAAGATAGAGCCTCGAATCAATACCCATATCTACTACTCATAACTACCCTAGACAACACTACATGCCTTCTTTATATAGGCATTTTCATCGCCCGAGAAGGTTCCAAAAATTTAGCCCTAAAGGCTGACCAAACTTAGAATTATTTTATTTTTTAATTTATTACATCAAAGTTGGCTCAAAATAACTTTTGACATGCAAACAAAAATTTTGAAGGAAAATTATTTTCTACCATTTCACGTGGCCCAACTTTTGGAGACCATAAGTCATCACTAGTTGACCCAATTGACTATTATAACCCCATTTCAGAAATGCCACGAAGTGCTCTATAGGCTTGATCTGCGCAAGTGCCTGTCACCCAAATTTTTAACCTCACCTGGGGCCTTTAAAGCCTTCAAAACTGAGTTCAAAGTTTCTATACCCTACTGCCAATACCAAAAATCTTCAATATCTTCAAAACTACACTTGATCTAGCCATGAAACTTTGCTGGTAGACTGATGTGACTGAGATGAACCTCCACATGTAAAATCAAAATATTCCAAGATCGTAAGACCAACTTACTAAAAATAGCAAGTTTCCATAAATAGCAGCTCTACACAAGATAACCCTTATTGAATACAAACGCAAAAATATTTTTGGGTGATGCAAGATTGCTCTTACACCCAGGATGCTCTTGCATCAGACACCCAGGGTAATTTGAGAAGTGACCCCATCATGACTCAGGTGTGTAGAGGAAAACCAAGATGTTTAACCTCCTCCTTTGTTAGCCATGACGAATCTTCAATAGGTCATCCTTTCCATTTGACCAAATACTCTTCATATGTCTTGTTACTTGTGCTTCTGCCAAAATGACTATCCAGTATGTCTTCAATCTCCTTGATATCTAAACTAGTTGCTGGAATACTCCACTCTATTGTTGTAACCTCATTTTCAACACCTCCTTCATGATACTCTTTCAAAGCCGAAATGTTAAACACTAGTAAAATATTCAGCTTAGTAGGCAATTCTACCTCATATGCATTTCTTAAATCATGCTTCTTCAGTATCTTACATGGTCCAAACTTCTTCATTTTCAACTTGTTATATGTACCAACTGGAAATCGCTCCTTCCCCAAATGAACCATGACTTCATCTCCAACCTAAAATTTCTTATGCCTCTTTTTCTCATCTACCTTAGCCTTATACTATGCATTCATCTTGGTAATATACTTCCTCACCTCCTCATGGATGTTCTTCAAATGTTCTGCAAAATCCTTAGCTTCAGCACTACTTATTTCTTCTTTATCTATCTTTCTCAACTCAGATGTAATTCTAGGACTACTCCCATGTACAATCTAGAATGGTGATTTACCAGTGCTCCTGTTGACAAAATTATTATATGCGAATTCTGTCTGTGGTAAAATCAAATCCCATCCTATTGGCTTATCTTTGACCAAACATCTCAGCAAATTTCTCAAACTCCTATTCACCACCTCTATATGTCCATTAGTTTGTGGATGATGTGATGAAATAAATTTCAAATCTATCTTCAACTTTTTCAACAATGTATGCCAGAAATATCCAATGAACTTAGTGTCTCTATCTGAAACTATGGTCTTTGGCAAACCATGTAGTCTCACTACTTCTCTAAAAAATAATTCTGCTATATGAACAATATCATTAGTCTTTTTGCAATGAATGAAATGTGTCATCTTCCAAAATCTTTCAACTACTACAAAAATTGAATCATGTCCCCATTGTGTAATTGGTAAACCAAGAACAAAGTCCATACTGATATCCTCCCAAGGCTTCTCTGGTATAGGTAATGGCTGATACAACCTTATATTCTACTTCACTCCTTTTGCCATCTGACATACTCTACAACTCTATACAAACTTTTTGACATCTTGCTGCAACTGTGGCCAATAATAATTTTCACTAACCAAAGCAAGGGTTTTATCTCGACCAAAATGTCCAGCCAATCCTCTGCTATGCTTCTGCTTGATGAGATTCTCCCTCATAGAACTTCATGGAATGCACAACTGACTCCCTCTAAATAGCATATCATCCTGGATGATAAAATTCAGCCATTTTGTCCTATCTAGAGTAACAAGTTCTTTACAAGCTTTCCAAGTTTCACCAAAATCAGGATCCTTTGGATACAAATTCTTGAGTTCCTTGAATCCAACCACCTCAATCTACATCTCTGTTAGAAATAGTTGCCTTCTGCTAAGTGCATCTGCAACCCTATTAGACTTTCCACCTCTTTGTTTCAAAACAAATGTATAACTTCAAAAACTCAACCTATTTTAAGTTCTTTTGATTCAACTTTTCTTGAATATTCAAATATTGCAAAGTTTGATGATCAATATACAAAAAAAATTCCTTAGGAAGCAGATAGTGTCTCCACTTTTTCAATGCCTGAACTATAGCATAAAATTCTTGATCATAAATAAAATATTTTTTCTTGGCATCATTTAACTTCTCACTGAAATAAGCAACATGTTTACCTTCTTTGCTCATAATAGCTCGAATTGCAGTACCACTAGCATCACAGTCTACTTGAAACACCTTAATAAAATCTAGACGTGCTAAAAAAAGTTGTTCTATAACTTTTTGTTTCAACAATTGAAAACTCTTTTCTGCCCCATTAGTCCACTTAAACTCTTTTCTATCCCCTCTCATTGTTTCAGTCAAGGGACCACAAATACTACTAAAATTTCTCATAAACTTTCTATAAAAACTAGCTAGATCATGAAAAGATCTTACCTCAGTAGCACTCCTTGGAGTAGGCCATTCAAGGGTAGCCTATACCTTCTCTGGGTCCATTTTTAGACTTTTATTTGAAACTAAAAATCTCAAATACACTAACTTTTTCTTCACAAAATTGCACTTCTTCAAATTAATCAATAATTTCTCATCTCTCAGTTTCTCAAACACCATATGAATATGCATCATATGCTCTTCCAATGTCTTACTAAAGATCAAAATATCATCTAGGTACACAATGACAAACTTACCCAAAAAATCTTTCAGAACCTCGTTCATGAGACACATGAAAGTGCTTGGTGCATTGGTTAGGCCAAAAGGCATGACTAACCACTCATACAGTCTTTCCTTTGTCTTGAAAGTAATTTTCCATTTATCTCCTTCTCTAATCTGAATCTGGTGATATCCACTCTTCAGATCTATCTTTGAGAAATACACAGCTCCACTCAAACAATCCATAATATCATCCATTCGTGGCAATAAAAACCTATACTTGATTGTGATCTTGTTTATTGCTCTAGAATCTATACACATCCTCCATTCTCCATTCTTCTTTGGTGCTAATACTGCTGGTACAGGATAGGGACTCAGACTCTCTCAAATCAACCCCTTCTGCAATAACTCATGTACTTGTCTGTTCAACTCTTCATTTTTTGCTAGTCATTCTGTGTGCTACCTTGTTTGGAAAACTGGCTGCTGGAATCAAATCTATCTGATGACTGATCTTCCTTACTGGTGGTAATCCATCAAGTACATTATCAGATACAATATCCTGAAACTCATTCAACAAATCTGCAACCTCTATAGGTACATCCTCTACTTCTTGTTTACCAAATTTTAGAATTAAAGAAAAACACATGCTCATGCCTCATACCATCTAAGAATTTTCTTTCATCAATAAATGTTATTCTTGCATTACCACATACCTTTTCTTCAGTCTCCTTCAATGGCTTTAGCTTATGTCACACTCCATCCTTTGTTAGGGAATAGATATTCACATGACCATCGTGTACAACACATCTATCAAACTACCACAGTCTACCCAACAACATATGATATGCATCCATAGATATGATATCACATAGTACCTCATTTTGATACCCTCTGATCTTGAACTTTACCAGGCACTGTTCACTGACCATGACCTTGTGGTCATCCTACACCCAGGAAATCCGATATGGATGTGGGTGTTTCTATCTCTTGAACTTCAACTTTGTCACCATCTCTTCTGACACCAAATTGTTAGTGCTTCCACTATCGATAATCACATCACAACATTTACCCTCACACTTGCATCTAGAGCTAAATAGGCTCCTCCTTTGTTCAGGTTCATTCTCACCACTCAGTAGGACTCTTCTGTTAATCAGTGTTTCTCCTTTTTTAGCATCTTCTGAATTTGATGATCTGGCATCATCATCTACATGTGCAACTTTGGCTTGGCCTTCATTCCTTCTATCTATGCTTCCTTGGTGTTGAGGACATTCAAATGCCCTATGAATTTCTTTTGCACATTGAAAACATGTTCCACATAAGCCTCCTCTTCCTGCACCTTTTCCTCTTCCTCTTCCTCTCTAATCTCTATTATTCTGATCTTGGAAATGATTGGAATTGTTTCCTCTCTGATTTTGACAGCTAGTAGCCTCATCTTTTTTTTTTGGATCTTCATTTTGGTCTTCATATGACTGTCCACCAGATCATCCACTATGGCCTTTTCCATTTTATTTTCTCTTAAACTTCTTGTTCATCTTTTCCTCCACTTTTAGGGCAAGCTGGTATGCCTCTTCAATACTGTTCATTCGAACCAAATTCAGCTCCTCTTGAATGCTAGGCCTCAACCCATTAAGGTAATGAGCAACTTTCCCTTATCAACTTCCACATGGCCTATTCTAATGAGGATTCGATAGAACTTCTCTATATACTCCTAAACAGATCATCCTGCTTGCTTCAAACTTTGCATTTTCTTCAGTAGGTCAAGCTCATAATCAACAGGGATGAACTGTCACTTCAATTTATCCACCATCTGATCCCATCTTGTGATTTTATCTTTCCCTCTTCTATTTCACTCCAATTGAATCTCTTGCCACCAGATCTTTGCATGACCTTTCAGTTTGGCCTTCGTGAATTTGACCCTATCAGGATCCTCAATATCTTCATACTCAAAATATTCTTCACATTCATTGATCCAGTCGATCAATTCTTCTGGGTTAAGATTTTCTGAAAATGCAAAAATGTCAATCTTACGTGTTTTTCCAATTTTGAAAATGGCTCAAAAAATTCTTTCTTCCTCCTGGTTCACAACTTTGACTTCTCCTTCTTGATCTTCTTCTTCGGCTTCATCCTCGCTTTCAGCTCTGACATTAAGATTCATTCCTTTGCGAATCTCCTCTTGTAATGCTCGCACTTGTCTCTAGAGTGCTCTAACCTCAGGTGTTACAACACCAGCTCTTTTGCCACATTCCCTTCGTGGAGGTATTTTCATGATGCATGCTGAAACCCTAACCACAGTCCTGGTACAAATTGCCTCACAGTCGATGATCTATTTACACACTCAAGAACTCCTACTCTGATACCACTTGATGAAAGGTGCTCCCCTTAATACCACAAACACATAATAGAAACAGAGAAACAACAACAATATGCAAGAACAAAAAATTGGCTTCTTATTATCTCCACATATGTGGAATTACAAACTTTCAAAATTACAATATGTAAAGCCACATGGGCATTCTCTTACAATATTCTATAGGACAGAGCCTCGGATCAATACCTAGATCTAGTACTCAAAACTACCCTAGACAACACTACGGGCCTTCTTTATATAGGCATTTTCCACCGCCCAAGTAGGTTCCATAAATTTAGCCCTAAAGACTGACTAAAGTTAGAATTATTTTATTTTTTAATTTATTACATCAAATTTGGCTCAAAATAACTTTTTAAACCTGAATAGAAATTTTGAAGGAAAATTATTTTCTGTCATTTCAAGTGGCCCGACTTTTGGAGACCATAAGTCATCACCAGTTGACTTGATTGACTATTATAACCCCATTTTAGAAATGCCACGAAGTGCTCTACAGGGTTGACCCACGCAAGCGCCCATCACCCAAATTTTTGACCTCATCTGGGGCCTCTAAAGCCTTCAAAACTGAGTTCAAAGTTTGTGTACCCTGTTGCCAATACCAAAAATCTTCAATATCTTCAAAACTAGACCTGATCTAGCCATGAAACTTTGCTGGCAGGCTGATGTGACTGAGATGAACCTCCACATGTAAAATCAGAATGTTCCAAGATCTTAAGACCAACTTACTAAAAATAGCAAGTTTGCATAAATAGCAGCTCTGCACAAGATAGCCCTTATTGAATACAATAAAAGAAATATTTTTGGGTGATGCAAGATTGCTATTACACCCAGGATGCTTCTGCATCAGATACCATGCCCCCTTTGGGATGAAAATCAAAATCTAATAAGAAAAGTCAGCATTGAATGGTTCATAAGCATGTTAATTGATTGAATAAGTGATTGTACACGTTCAAAAATGCATTCTACATCATTTGGAGGTCTCAAAGATCAAGTTTGACTAGGTTTGACCATGAGTTAACCATGGTTGACCAAGTTGAAATTTTGATAGTTTGATGTTAGGTAATCAGTTAAGTTGAATTTTGGATTTTTGTGATGATTGAAGGTCGATTATGCAAGCAGTCGACCGTCCTGGGTCTAAAAATTTGAAATCGCTATTTTGACAATATAAATGATCTCAGATTTTGATTTTGATCTTGAAAATGGGTTCAGAATGTAGAAATTAGCTAGGGGTGCTTGTTTGGTGATCTGTTAAGAAGATCTTCTTGCGATACTCTGTCCTTATGATATGTTTAACATAGTTTTAGAGAATCATTTGAGTGTCAAGCTAATTTAGGCAATTGTGAGATAAATACAATCATGCAAAGTTCAAAATGAGATGCAAACCTAAGACCTAGGACCTAGTCACTGATCATGTGTCAGTTGTTTTCATCACTGAATATTTATTAGGTAACTAGATAAATTGATACAATGTCTACTAGTTAGGAAACCATGAACATATGAATATTGATTTTTGCATCAAAGTCAATACAATGCCCACTGGCTAGACAACCATGGACATATGAATATTGATTATTTTTTTGGAATGTCGGATTAGATATAAGCACCAAGGCATAAATGCTAGGATGACCTAAATATCATGTCCATTTTGATATAGAAATTTGTATAAACATCAAAACATAGACTTCGTTATGACCAAAATATGCCTTGCGAAACAAACACATTAAGCAGTCAAGAGATCATTCTAAATCTAATGTGAACTACTCGTAATGACCCTTTATCATTCACATCCTTAGGTAAGATTGCGTTTCACAGTAGGAGTAAGAACTTTCTCAAAAAGACAATAGTTAGATCAAACTTCTTTGAATTTTTTGGGTATTAATGGTTGAGGTACACATGGCCATCTAATACGAGATAGAGGCTCTTACAAACGGACACTATTTCAATCTAGAATTTTCAAAGTTGTTAGATTTTCACATACAAGTAGAAAATAAAGAAAAGACTATGCCCCTAGTCATCACTCTCTAAATCCTGTAAAGGACATCATCAAAGAGCTGTAAGGGACATAATATGCAAAAATCTCAATGTGAATCAGTAAGCATACAAGGAGAAAAAAGCATGTGAAGCATAGATTGTGTTCAGTTTGTGTTGATGTTTATTTGTGTTTTTGTAGATGCAAAATCCTTTCTCGAGAGGAGACTAACTGACTAACTCAAATGTATCTTCAAAGGACTTTGACTAGATATGACTCATCTGAGATATTGAGGACTGTAGGATATGACTTTGATTGCCCCCAAATTTGAACATTGATAAAATATAGACATTTGATCCGATTGGTGCACAGATTGACTTTATTGAAAATAGGAATGCAGAGATAAATCAAGAGATATGTACAAACTAAAGCAAGAATGAAAGCTGGAAAATACCAAGATTGCACTGATAGATGGAGCATTTTGAAACAAGTGGCACCCATTTGTCAGGTTTTTACCATCTTGGCAGAGATTCTATTTTTGCTACCAAGGTGCCTGTTTCCAGGTTTTCACCAAGGCACTTTTTCTTTTTCTCATTTTTTTGTATTTTTCATTTTTCAAATTTTTTTGTACTTTTGATATTTTTTTATTTTTTTTTGATACATCAAGGTGCCTATTTGCTAGGTTTTCACCAAGATGATCATTTTTTCAGGGCTTTTTCTGATTTTTATGATTTTTTAGGATATTTTTGAATACTAAATGCCTTAGGTGTAGAATTTCTTCAGATGGAGAACATTGATTGGTTCTTAGAGCTGTTCTCCTTTAGTCTTTAAGAGTTGATAGGCTCCAGAGCCAAAAGTAGTAGTGATAACAAAGGGACCCAGCCAGTTGGGTTCAAACTTCCCTTTGCGCTCTCTATGTGATTGATTTTTAGGATTCTCTCTTAGGACTAGATCACCAACCTGAAATTATCTATGTCTGACTTTCTTGTTGTAACCTCTTGACATTCTCTTCTGATATACTCTAAGATGATCATATGCTTCTTGTCTGTGCTCATCTAGTAGTTCAAGTTCTTGCAACCTAGACACTCTGTAGTCATCATCAGTTACTAAACCATGCATTCTAATTCTTAGTGATGGGATTTCAACCTCAATAGGTAGTACCGCTTCAAACCCATAGACTAAAGCGAATGGTGTAGCTCCAGTGGGTGTTTTGATACTTGTTCTATAGGCCCAAAGAGCTGGATTGATTATGAGATGCCAGTCTCTTCCTATTTTATTAACTGTTTGGTGCAAGATTTTCAATAGATTCTTGTTTGAAGCCTCTGCTTGTCCATTCCCTTGAGGATAGTAGATTGATGACCAATTTTGTGTAATCTTGAATTTGGCACATAGATCATCTAAGTCTTTGTTCTTGAATTATCCACCATTATCTATGACTATAGAATGTGGAATACCATACCAACATATGATGTAGTTCAAGATGAACACTAAAATTTTTTTGTCGGTTGCTTGAGTCAAAGGGACTGCTTCTACCCATTTTGTAAAATAGTCTACAGCTATAATAATATGGGTATGTCCATTAGAAGAATGAGGATGTATGGCTCCTATAAGATCAAATGCCCATTGGTGAAAAGGCCATTGTGTAGTAAAGAGAATTAGATCTCTCCCTAGTGCATGAATTAAGTTACCATGTACTTGACACTTTTGACAGTTCTTAGCAAACTTGATAGCCTCTTTTTCCATTTTAGGCCAATAGTACCCAGCCCTAATAATTTTTTGAGCTACTGTTAAACAGTTTGAATGTGAGCAACATATACTTTCATGGACTTCCTCTAATGTATGTTCAAACTCTTCTCATTCTAAAAATCTAAGGAGTGTACCATCTAGACCTTGTTTGTACAGATCGTGACCAATGATGACATACTTGGATGCATTTTGGATAAGGTATCATTTCTAATGGCAGTTGAAGGTATTGGGAATGATTTAATATTGGAGATAGGAGAAAAGGTTTTTGCATCAGAATGAATCATGACCAACAAAATCAAGAGAGCCCTAACTTATTCATCAAAAATAGCATTGGTAGAAGTTAATTGATCAGTAAATGTATTAAACTCATTTAAATGATTAGCAACTTACCCACCTTCCACCATTTTCATATTAAACAAACGCTTCATGAGAAATACCTTATTTGAAGTGGAGGGCTTTTCATACAAATTTTCTAGGGTTTCATCAAATATTCAGTCATCGTTGCTTGTGTAATATTGAATGCCACCGATTGTGCCAAACATAATTGAATACTACCAAGAGCCTTTCTATCAAGAATTATCCAGTCCTCATCAGAAATGCTTGCCAATTTATTGGCTTTTCTTTCCAACGGCCGCCATAGATCCTTCTGATAGAGATAGTCCTCCATTTTCATTTTGCATAACTGAAAGTTCTACACATTAAACTTGTCAACCTTCAGTCTGCCCTCATCTTCCATTGCTCCCACTCAACCATGAGACTCCCACTAAATCGTAAAATCTTCCTGCAAAGGATAACTGAAAACAACCTCGCTTTGATACCACTTGATAGGAGTAACAAGGCAGAAATAACAATTACATGAAAAAATAACCAATATCAGAAAAAACATAAGCCACACAGAAGAGAATAGAAGACACAAATATTTAATGTGGTTCACCCAATCCCTGGGCTATGTCCACCAACAATGAGTCCAATATTATTATTATCCAATGATTACAACCTGATTACAATCTGTAATCCCTTACAACTCAATTCCACTGTGAGTACTAAAACCATACATTAATGAAATCCCTAACCCTAAGCCATATTATACAATATTTTTCTGCTTTAGGGTTAGAATGAGTTACAACATGTCAGCCCAAAAAATAGCCGAAAGTATGTCGTCCCCCAAAAATATTGCCCCGAACCTCAGTGAGGGTAGGAGGAAAAGTGTATAGTACTTTCCTGATCAGTCACCACAAGCTAACATTGGCTTTTGTAGATTCTTTTGGTGCCTTCATCTTAGCTCGCATATCATCAATCTGAACTTGGGCTTCATTGTATCCAATATGACTGGTATCTCCTTTAATCTTTTGTGCATACAACTATGACTCTATTAGATATTTTCTTGTGTACAACTTGTCAATATGATTCTTTGCTTCAGTCAATTTAGACCCTACTTGCTTCTTGATGTTCTCTAACTCTAAGATTTTCATGTTTGCTTGCCTTAGTTCTTCATTGAACTGCTTGTTTTCTTTGACTTGTTCTTCATAGGTTTCTTGATCGTTAAATAGATTTGCATCCAACTCTTCAATCTGATCCTTCAAAGACATGTTTTCCTCATTCATCTTTTTGATCATTTTCCCTAAATCACTATTTGAACAATCCTTCAAATCTTTTCTTAGATTGTTGATGAATGCTTGAGAGCCACTAACCTTTAGTTTTAGTTCTTCAATTTCCTTTTCAGATCTATCAAGGTCTTCAAGAGCTACTTCAAGATTCTTCTTCAGATGTTTCACTTCTTCTAAACCCATTGATCTCCTCAAGTGGTTAAAATTTTCTTCAGAGGACCAAATCTCTGATACCAATTTTTATGAAAGGGAACATAGAGGGGGGGGGTGAATCAGTGTTCTATATATTATTACTTTTTGTGATATCTTGAAACTTAACATAATTTTTTAAGTACTGAAATGAATATGAATGCAAGTATGATAAACAACCATGCCATATAACACCAAATATGATGATGGGGAAACCAAAATAGGTAAAAACTTCAATGGAAATTGACACCCACTAAGAACTGCACTAGTGTATTATGATCCATGTTAGAAGATCTTACAACCCTGTTAGGAGTTGATCTTTGCAATGCAATAAGTACAATGACCTGGTCAAGGGTCAGACCCTGTTAGAAGTGTTTTACAATAACCCTGTTAGGGGTGGTGGCTCACTACTAGAGCTCATTGCTCAATGAGAAGGCTACAACCTCTTGGATATCAGATACACACTATATCTACCAATGGTGAATTGCTGCTTTGACACTACTTGTCTGGTCAGTTCCTTTTTTTCACTAATGATTTAGCCTCTTATAAAGCTCTAAAACATTCTAACTACTCTTAGCATACTTATTCTCTGCTACTATCAACTCTATATCTCATTACATACTCAAATACAAAGGTGCATGTCTTATTTATATGTGCATACAAAAATTATTCATTAATTCAGCCTTTAACTAATTACATACAACCCTTCCAAATGAATTGGCTCACGTGTGTTTACAAAAAATGATATTAACATGTCTATAACCTAAATACAATAGGTGCATAGCCTTTACAAAACAATATTACACACGCTAACCAAAATACCAATAGTCAACTCTATGCTATGTTCTATTTTGCCGCTCACTATTTGTGTCACTTAATCTAGCTGTAACTTCTTCATACTAACTCATATGATCATGCACTCTTATAATTAGCATGACTACAAATTAGAAGCTTATCTTCAAGGTTGCATACCATAACTTGATCATATGCATGTGCAGTGATGCTATGTTCATCTGATGCTCTGCTGAGTGTCTTGTCTTCCATACTTAGCCATTTTTCTGATCTTCTAAGTTATGCGTTGAATCCAAAACTTCATATGAATTTTTTTCCATAATGAACATACTAAATCATAGTCATATATATCAGTATAGTCAACTTTCTAACAAGAAAAGGGTTTGCAAAATCTATAATACGAATATGAGATATTTTCACCATATTATTATTACTCAATTGAATAATGATGTTGTGCAAGGACACAAAAATGGGTGTAAAATTAAGATGCTTGAATTTAAATTAAATTTAAGCTATGAAAGGTGTTTTTGGAGTTGCAACATGGGTTTCAATATAGTTGGAAAAATCGTATTTATTTATGGTAATAATTTTTTTTTTCTTCTCTAATTTTTAAAAAGATTTCATGAGAATCTTTATTCCTATAAATTAGAGAAAAAAAATTGAATAGGTTTCGTATTGGTTAACTTGAAGTTGATAATTCTAAAGCATTGTACAAAATTGTGTAAAAGATGTTAATTCACAAAAGAAAAATTCACAAAAGAAAATATTTTCTCTTTAATATTTTTTTCAAATATTAATAAAAATCCTTTGAAAATTAATATTAGGAATATGATAAAAATGTGATTTCCAACAAAATTAGTCATGTATTCCTTAACACTTTATTTTCAATACACTAAATCAGTCAACATAACTTGTAGCCCAATATTATTTTAAAAATTATGCCAAATGATTACATCTTCAAATTATTGAAATTTAACAATTGAATAACTAGGAAAGGAACAAAGCTATTTTAAAGATTATTTTTTTAAAGAATGATAAAAATATTTTCCATGATGGTTTTAATCATAAAAGAAGTCACTCCATAGAGTGGAAAACATTTCACAAGTTTGAGGGTCACCTTGTCAATTATATTACCCAAATGGAGAATGTTATTTGTGTTGTATAAGTAGGGTATGAGAGATCTTAATGGAAGACATGCTATGTGTAGAATATGTAGGGAATAACTTAGATTTCGATTAGGTGATGGTGGCCATTTCTAGTTCTAAAGATGAAATTTTTTGCAAAATGTGATTTATTGTATCTTTCATTGATGAAATAGATTAGGAAATATTAGATTGTGATGGACTATTCAATGGTTAAGTATGGTATCTAAGAGGAATTTTTTGGTAGGTGGGTGGAGAAGATGGTTTATAAACAAAAAGAGATTAGCCTAGAAGGCATACCATAATAATATTGATTAATAGGATCTCCCCACTACTCACATGTATAACATTACTATTTTCTATTGTTCTATACATGATGGATATGTGTATGTAGGAATATTGTATAAGAATGGACACTTCAACTTTTGTTGGATGAGTGCAATGTATAAGCAATTTTGGGCAAGTAATCAACTTCATAGTGTTATGACCCAATATGTTAGATATACCACAAAAAATTCATGCTAGGTTCATCTTTTTTAACTAGTTTCATCAAACCTTTAATCAAGCGAATATAAAATCTGTAATCAAATATTCTCTATTCACAAGTTATTGAAAATATTCTAATTTATTTTTAATCTTATTAAATCATTCATTAGGAAATTGTATTGAAGACTCATACTCATCATGAGAAGGATGAAAAGAAATTTTCTCAATAATGTTAGCTAAGGTAGGTATCATATTAAGCAAAGAGGATTCACCCAAGCTACTCAATGAGAATAATTAAACAAAAAACTCAAGATCAACACTAATAATGGGCACTTTCCTTACTAGCCCAAAAACACACAACACAATAGAAATTTTTTTAAAAATATTCTAAGAGAACTACTCACTTTCTATTATCTTCAATGGAATAACATTACAATATTCATAAATAAAGAGTTATACAACCACATTGACATTTTCATTACAATAATCTGCAAGCCAAAGCCACCATATGCACCACTAGAACTTTCCTTTATATCCCTATTAGTCTTCTTTATATTGGGATGTTTAGCCACCCTAGAAGGTTCTAGAGGTCGAACATTGTTACATTATTACTATTATTCTCTTACATTCTAGAATATGCTAATAATATTCCCCATATAGTTTTTAGAACTCAAATGAGTGTTTGAAGGGATATTAATTTTTCCTCCCAAAGTAGCATAACTTCCAGATGCCATATCTTGTGAACCATGGACCTAATTGGCTATTATAATTATTTTTTAAAATATCTCATGATGCATCACACAATATCCCTCTCCATTCTCACACGCCTTGAGATCAACACATGATTTAACATCATCACAATTAGAATTGACAGAGCAGGTATTATTAGTCTAGGGATCATCATTAAAACAAATTTGAAACCTATAATCTTGCAAATCATCTCCTTGAAATTCAAGTCTATGGTAATGTGAATTTGTGATATCGCTATGAGGACTCAAATGTGTAGTTTTTTGAGTCAAACTCATTGACCCATGCATTCATGTGAACCACTACTCATGAAACATGGGTCAATGAGTTTCACTAAAAAATATACACAGTTGGGACCTAATAGCAATATCAAAATTTAACATGTTGTGGAAAATATCTCCTACTTATCAATGTGAATTTGTTTTCCGGATTTGACGTTAATCAGTTTGAAAAAAAAAACTAAAAGAGAAATAAAAATAAACAAGAAATTTGAGTATTTGATACCCTAAAAGATCACAACAAGTGCCCAATATGGACTTCCCATCAAGATGGGGTGGATCTGCAATACTCGACAAGAAGGTGTCTCACAAGGAACTATATGATTTTGCGTAATTGACCTAGATTAGGCCCATCAATACTTATCTTAGAATGCTTCAACCCATATGTAGAATTGAATCCATTGACTTCACAAGAAAGGGATGTGATACCATGTATTTTTTATTGGAGTGATATGAATAGAATTGGGAACATGAGATCATTTACAATAGAGAAATCTCTTTGTCTCATACTTGGATTGATGTCCTACAACGTGCCTTCAAGAATTTTGGTAACAAGATTTATATGATGAGCTAACTAAAAGAGAAATAAAAATTCTAGTTTTCCAATCCATTCCATTCTAGTGCAAATGCTAATTGTAGTTTTACTTGAATGTGATCATCACAAGGATATCTAAATATAGATCATCAAATCCCTGTCTACTTACTCACCAATATTCACAAAGGCTAAGAAGTCACATCAAAGAAATGTTGGTAAATAATTTTTGGGTAGTTATTTACCATTGACAATGTTTTTTTGTTTACCACAAGTTAATCATTTCTGGTAAAAAAAAATTCACTAGCATTTACTTTTCAAATCTCCAATCAAATAAGAATTCAATGCACATGTGAAAAGGTGTAGGGAGATTGGTTTTAGTTGGTCATTTGTGCGGTTATAGGGCTTCATAAATTAATGGATCTTGTGGGGTCCTAATGGATCCTAGATGTCCTAACATGTTGTAAGGGATGTATAAGGGTCCTAGAATGTCTTAAGGGGTCATAGGTGTCATAAGTGGTCCTAAGATACATTAATGGGTCTTGCGGGGCCTAAGGGATCCTAGTATGTGTTAAGGGGTATTGAGTGCGACAATGAGTCCTTATATGTATTAATGGATCCTAAGATACATTAATGGGTCTAAGTGGTCCTATGTGTTTAAAGAGGTCCTACTAAGGGTTTTAAGAGATAAATTTATGTCATCATGGGTCTTATATCATAACAGGTCCTGGTAAGGGTTCTTAAAGGGTTTTATGTCATAATGAGTCTTATGTTGTTATATGTCATCAGGTAAGGGATATTATGTACTTTTATGTCAATAATAGATCCTACTAAGGGTTCATAAAGGGTTTTATGTCATAATTTAGATAACAATATAAACCAATTATGGACAAGAACACATTAATTTAAGAGCTATCCTTAATTTACTCACTACTAGTTAATTTCTCTTATGTACTTCTCATTATCACTTATTTAGTTTTATGAGAATTTAAATTTCATCATCTACTTGGATAAATGTCTCATGAATTTTATTAGCATACCTTTGGTTGAGTATGTAGAGCCTATAGTGACAATCTCTTTTTTATCTATTATCATTCTAGGAAAAAAATATAGACCACAATAAAAGATAACCACCCCTCTTTTATCTATGATCACTGTAAGAAAACAAGATACTACAAATAAAAGATAATCATCTCCTTTTTATAGATTTAAATATTCTAAGAAAATAAGATATTACATTGTAAAAGATAATCATGTCTTTGATCTATGCTCATTCTATGAAAATAATATATGACATGCAATAAAGTGACCATCTCAATGCAACAAGAAAAAAAGATACTGCACATTAAAACATAATCATCTCCCTTTTATTTATTCTCATTCTAAAAAATAATATACTACATGCAATAGAGTGACCATCTCTCTTCTAGCTAAGATGATTCTATAATTGAGTAGAGCGTAAAGTTTTGTTAGATAACCATGCATGCTCCTAGGAAAAGATATAGATATAAAATGCTATACATTCATAACTATCACAACTTGATTTCCTTCTAACTTGAATAATTTATACAATAATAGACAATCTAATATAAGTCATTTATATTACACAAAGATTCTATAGTTTAAAAACACACATTATATTGTATTACACCAGTTCTATAGCATCATTGCAACCACACTCATCATATTTTTCACAATCTAAATATATAAAGCGTAATTAAACTATAATAATAATGTTGGAATATGTCCATAGCATAATAGATTATTTATTTTGAGAAATTCACGTGTTTCTTAAGAGCAAAATCCCAGTGCAACAAATAAAGAGATTAATAGTAATATCCCTTTCCGGTAGCACACTTTCTGACCTCGCAGCATGATTCATTATCCGCACAATCAGAATCAGAATCGTCAAAGTAGTAATCACTCCCACAGACATCAAATTCACAATATCCCTGTCCGAGGCATACAAGATCACCCTCACAATTATCATTGTTATCGCAGTTGGGATTATCAGTGCAGGGATTGTCATCCTGAGCTACTGCCATACCTGCCAGTATATCAAAATCGTTAAAATGAAAATGAAAATGAAAATGGTAAATGCAACAATATGAGGCTGAGCTACTGCTAATATACCTATGATGCCCACTAATAATAATAATACCAATGCCATTGTTATTATCAGTAGCACGCAAAAAAATTTCATTTCCTTTGCCATTCTCTCTTTTATCTTCTGCTTCTGTTGTGAACAAATGATAATCCAATCCTATTTATAGAGTGTAATCGTCCCCTGTTATTTTAACTTTAGGAGCCATCCCAACGAGATTTAATCAAGGAATTTGCATATTTTTATAAGAAATTCTATGATTGTAGGGTCATCCAAATAGAGCTTAACAAAAAAAATGATACATCAAGAATAGAATTATAGGGATAACATTATGTGTAAGATTTTAAAAACATGAAATAATCTATTGTACAGGTGAGATAATTTGGAAAATCAACAACCTCTCATAATTTCTCAATATTGTTTGGAGATGGTGTAGAAAATATTATAAGAGATATGGCTTGTATGTCAGATTAAGCTATCTTATTGCCAAAGAAAGATCATTCTATAATGATGAATAGTAATGTTTGCCACATAAAGCTAACATTAATGATTTTGAAAAAACAAGATAAATTGCCATTAGCAACATCAATAATATGAACATTATCATCAGAATCATCTTCCAAATTACTCACAATAGAATATTTAATGTTAGAAAGAGAAGAAAAATAATCCTTATGCATTGACAACTTTAAATTTTGGCAAGGTTGGTCAAGGTAAAGGTCCTCCCTTGGATTAGGTAAAGGAGTAGAAAATGAGACCAAATCAACATTCGATGACTTAGAAGAAGAACCAATTTTAGAGTCCATCTTATGAGCCTTATCATAACATCTTCATTTTTATTTCTTCACATTTTATTTTTGTTAGTTATATTTATCAAATATTGAGAAGAAGATTGGGGATCACTCAACATTGATTCATCTTCTTCATTCTCTCTATGAATGGAAGGAAGAACGGAAGGAGCCAATTTAATGGTTGAGAGATAAGAGATGCTAGAAACTTTTATCTATCTTCTAATTAGTTTCTTCAAACATTTAATCAAGGGAATAAAATTTGCAATCAAATATATTCTCATTTCACAAGTTATGGAAAATCTTCTAGTCTATTTTCAATCTTATGAAATCATTCATTAGGCAATTGTATTGAAGACTCATACTCATCATGAGAAGGATTAAGAGAAGGTTTCTTAATAATGTTAGGTAAGGTAGGTATCATATTAAGAAAAGAGGATTCACCCAAGCTACCCAATGAGAATAATTAAACAACAAACTCAAGATCAACACTAATAAAGGGTACGTTCCTTACTATCCCAAAAACATAGCACAATAGAAAAATAAACAGAAAAATACAAGAAGAGAAATACTCACTTTCTATTATCTTCAATGGAATAAAATTAAAATATTCATAAATAAAACAATCTACAACCACATTGACATTTTCATTACAATAATAAGCAAGCCAAATCCACCATATGCACCACTAGAAATTTCCCTCATAACCTTATTAGCTTTCTTTATAGTGGGATGTTTGGCTGCCCTAGAAGGTTCTAGAGGTCGAACATTGTTACATTATTACTATTTTCTCTTACATTGGAATATGATAATAATAGCCCCCAAACAGTTTTTAGAACTCAAAGGAGTGTTTGAAGGAATTTTATTTTTTCCTTCCAAAGTAGCACAACTTCCAGAGGCCATATCTTGTGAACTATGGTCCTAATTGGCTATTATAATTTGTTTTTAAAACCTCTCAAAGTTCTCTACAACTTGGGGTGGAAAAGCATGACCCAATCAAAATTTGATGCCTTTTTGAAGCCTCTAAAGCCTTTAAAATTGAGTTCAAAGCTTTTGTACCATCCCACCAAAACTAAAAATTCAATATCTTCAAAACTAGAATTGAGCTAGCTATGAAACTTTATGAGTAGGATTATATATCTAAAGTGAACCTCCAGGGAAGTAGTTGGAATAATCTAAAGTCAAATTAACAAATTACTAAAAATAGTAAACTTTCAAAAAATAGTAACCATGTCCAAAGATATCCGTTATTGAAAAAATAGACTATATTTCTTTGGGTGATGCAAGTTTAATATTACACCCTAGATACTCCTGCATCAGACACTTAAGGTAATTTTTGAAGTGACCTTGTCATGCATCTCAAGTCTTTAGAGGAAAACCAAGGCATTCAACCTCTTTTTTTTATAGCCATGATGAATCTTCAACAGGTCATCCCTTCCATTTGACCAAGTATTATTCATAGTTCATATTTCTTGTGCTTCTACCCACATGAATATCTAATATATCCTCTATCTCTTGTATAGTTGATGTAGATGATAAAATATTCCATTGGGATTTTACCATTTTATCTTTCATACTGCCTTCACAATACTGTATCAAATCTCAAATATTAGACACATGTGAAATATTGAGTTCACTAGGCAACTATACTTCATAAGCATTTTCTAAATCATGCTTCTTTAGAATTTTGTGTGGTCCAAAATTCTTCATCTTCAATTTATTGTATGTTCAGACTATAAATATTTAGTTTTTCAAATGAACCATGTCTTCATCTCTAATCTAAAATTCCTTATGCATCATTTCGTTATCTTCAATAGGCTTGTATTAAGTATTCATTTTATTAATGTGCTTCCTCACCTCTTCATGTAAACTCTCTAGGTGTTCTATAAAGTCTTCAATTTTGGCACTACTCACCTCCTCTTGCTCCAACTTTATCAATTTTGAAGGATTTCTAGGACTACTTCCATATACAATCTGGAATGGTGATTTACCAGTTCTCTTATTGACAAAATTATTTAATGTAAAATTTTTTTGCGGTAAAATCAAATCCCACCCGTTTGTCTTATCTCCCACTAAAAATCTCAACAAGTTTCCCAAACTCCTATTCAATATTTAGTTTTTCTATCCATTAGTCCATGGATGGTGTACTGAGTTGAACTTCAAATCTATCTTTATCTTTTTTTGTAATGTCATCAAAAAATACCTAACAAATTTAGTGTCTCAATCTAAAACTATGCTTTGTGAAGACCATGTTGTCTCACCATTTCTCTAAAAAATAATTTTTCTACATCAACAACATCAGTGGTATTTCTACTTGGAATAAAATATGTCATCTTTGAGAACCTTTCTACTACTACAAAAATGAAATCATTCTCTGTTTGAGTCCTTGGTGAACTGAGAACAAATTACATTTAATATCCTTGTATGAGCTCTCTAGTACAGGTAATGGATTATATAAACCTATATTCAAATTGTTTCCTTTTTTAATGCAACATATTCTATAACTTTCACATACTTATTAGTTCATTTGATTACAATTATGGCCAATAATTCTCACTAGCCAAAGAAATGGTTTTTTCTTGACCAAAATGTACAACCAATCCTCTACTATGATTCTCTTTGATCAGGTTCTCCCTCATGGAAATATTTGGAATGTATAATAGGATACTCTGAATAACATACTAGCTTAGATCATAAAATCCAATGACCCAGTCCTATCTAGAAATGAACATGTTTGATATGCTACTTTGAAATGAACAAGTTTGATATGCATCTTTTTCAATAAATTCTACCTCCTAATGAGGGCATCTGCAACCCTATTAGGCTTTCCACTCCTATGCTTCAAAATAAATGTGGAACTCTTTAAAAATGCAACCCATTTTAAATGCCTTATTTAAATTTCCTTGACCATTCAAATATAACAAATCTTGATGATTAATAAGTAAAAAATCTCTTTAGGAAAAATATAATGTCTCCACTTCCTCAATGTGTAAACTATAACATAAAACTCTTGATCATAAGCATAATTTTATTTCCACATCATTCAACTTCTCACTAAAATAAGCAATGGGTTTACCTTCATGACTCAAAAAATTTAAAATGGGATTACCACTAGCATCAAAATCTACTCGAAATACCTTATTAAAACATTGAAGTGCCAGAACAGGCTACTCTATAACTTTTCTTTTCAATAAATCAAAACTCTTTGCTTCTCCTACAGTCCATTTAAACTCATTTCTATTCCGTCTCATTGTTTCTATTAATGGTCCACATATACTAATAATTTTTTCGATAAAATTTCTATAAAATCTAGCTAAACAATGAAAATATCTTACCTCAGTAGCACTCTTTGGAGTAGGTCATTCAATAATAGCCTTCACTTTCTTTAGGTCCATTTTACGACCACTTACCATGACAAAAAATTCCATGTACACTAACTCCTTCACAAAACTAAAATTCTTTAGGTTAATTAACAACTTCCATTCCCTTAACTTATTAAAGGCCCTATGAATATGAAATAAATGCTCTTACAATTTCTTACCAAAGATATAAGACTTCTTATTATAAGAAAGGAATTCAAAACCTTTATATTTTTGCTAGACTTTATTTTAGTTAATACAAATACCTTGTTACTATTATGAAAATAATATAAGTTCACACTTTATTTATTCTTTACTTGTTATTTGGTTGAAGAAACCATTGTTATCTCAAGCTTTTTAATGTTCATCTCGATACTCTATTTTTAATTATTTATTCATCTAGGGTGAATTGAATTGATCTTCTTGTGGTTGTGTGGATAATTCTTTAAAGGATTTAGATATTTTCATTTAACCACAAAGTAGCAACAAATTATTTTAAACTATAAAAGACATAATTGACATATTCATATTGGATGTCGATTTAAAAATTGTTCGAAAAAATATTATACAAGAAGGAAAAGTATCATTTCAATTTGTACCCAATAGTAATAAGGCACCGATCCCATTTAGATACCTCAAATTTTTTTTTTTAATTTAATATGTGTGTGTGTATATATATATGTATGTATGTATGTATGTATGTATGTATGTATATGATGCAAGAGCATCCTGGGTGTAAGAGCAATCTTGCATCACCCAAAAATATTTCTATTTTTGTATTCAATAAGGGCTATCTTGTGTAGAGTTGTCATTTATGGAAACTTGCTATTTTTAGTAAGTTGGTCTTACGATCTTGGAATGTCTGATTTTACATATGGAGGTTCATCTCAGTCATATCAGCCTACCAGCAAAGTTTCATGGATAGATCAGGTGTAGTTTTGAAGATATTGAAGATTTTCGGTATTGGCAGCAAGGTACAGAAACTTTGAACTCAGTTTTGAAGGCTTTAGAGGCCCCGGATGAGGTTGAAAATTTGGGTGATGGGTGCTTTGAGTGGGTCAAGCATGTAGAGTGCTTCGTGGCATTTCTAGAATGGGGTTATAATAGTCAATCAGGTCAACAGGCGATGACTTATGGTCTTCGAAAGTTGGGTCACCTGAAATGGCGAAAAATAATTTTTCTTCAAAATTTCTATTTGGGTTTCAAAACTCATTTTGAGCTGACTTTGATGTAATAAATTGTAAAATAAAATAATTCTAAGTTTGGTCGGCCCTAAGGGCTAAATTTCTAGAACCTTCTCGGGTGGTGGAAATTGCCTATATAAAGAAGGCTCGTAGTGTTGTCTAGGGAGTTCTGGGTAGTAGATTTGGGTATTGATTCGAGGCTTTGTCCTACAGAATATTGTAAGGGAATGCCCATGTGGCTTTGCATGTTGTAATTCTAAAAGTTTGTAATTCCACATTTGTGGAGATAATAAGAAGCTAATTTTTTGTTCTTGCATATTATTGTTGTTGTTTCTCTATTTCTGTTATGTGCTTGTGGTATTAAGGGGAGCACCCTTCATCAAGTGGTATCAGAGCATGAGTTCTTGAGTGTGTAAATAGATTACTGACTATGAGACAGTTTGAACAAGGACCGTGGTTAAGATTTCAGTGCGCATCATGAAAATACCTCCATGAAAAGAACATGGCAGAAGAGCTGGTGCTGTGATACCTAAGGTTAGAGAGCTGCAGAGACAAGTGCAAGCATTGCAAGAAGAGATTCATAGAGGAATGAATCTTAATGTCAAAGATGAAAGCGAGGATGAAGCCGAAGAAGAATATCAAGAAGGAGAAGCTGAAATTGTGAACCAGGAGGAAGAAAGACTTTTTCGAGTGATTTTGAAAATTGGGAAAAGACCTAAGATTGAGGTTCCTACATTTTCTAAAAATCTTAACCCAAAGGAGTTGATCGACTGGATCAATGAATGTGAGGAATATTTTGAGTATGAAGATGTTGAGGATCCTGATAGGGTCAAATTTGCGAAGGCCAGATTGAAAGGTCAGGTGAAGATCTGGTGGCAAAAAATTTAATTGGAGCGAAATAGAGGAGGGAAAGATAAAATCACAAGATGGGATCGGATGGTGGATAAATTAAAGTGACAGTTCATTCCTATTGATTATGAGCTTGACCTACTAAATAAAATGCAAAGTTTGAAGCAAGCAGGAACATCTGTTCATGCGTATACAAAGGAGTTCTATCGACTCCTCATCAGAACAGGCCATACAGAAGCTGATAAGGAGAAAGTTGCCCGATACCTTAATGGGTTAAGGCCAAGCATTCAGGACTTGAATCTAGTTCGAATGAACAGTATTGAGGAGGCATACTAGTTTTCCCTAAAAGTAGAAGAAAAGCTGAACAAGAAGTTTGAGAGCAGACGAAATGGAAGAGGTCATGGTGGAAGATCTGGTGGACGGTCATATCGTGGTGAAAATGAAGATCTGAAAAAGAAGGATGAGGCCAGTAGCAGTCAAAATTAGAGAGGAAATAATTCTAATCATTTCCAAGATCAGAGTAATAGAGATCAGAGAGGAAGAGAAAGAGGACAAGGATCTAGAAGAGGAGGCTTCAGTGGAACATGTTTTCACTGTGGAGAAGAAGGTCATAGGGCATTTGAATGTCCTCAGTGCCAAGGCAGAATAGATAGGAGAAATGAAGGCTAGGCCAGAGTTGCACATGTAGATGAAGATGCTAGATCATCAAATTCTGAATATGTTGAAAGAGGAGAAATGCTAATTAAGAGAAAAGTCTTGCTGAGTGGTGAGAATGAACCTGAACAAAGGAGGAGCCTATTTTGCACTAGATGCAAGTGTGAGGGTAAATGTTGTGATGTGATTATCGATAGTGAAAGCACTGACAATTTGGTGTCAGAAAAGATGGTGACAAAGTTGAAGCTCAAGAGAGGAGAAACACCCACATCCATATCGGATTGCCTGGGTGTAGGATGACCACAAGGTCATGGTCAATGAACAGTGCCTGGTAAAGTTTAAGATTAGCGGGTACCAACATGAGGTACTATGTGATATCATCTCTATAGATGCATGTCATATGTTGTTGGGTAGACCATGGTAGTTTGACAGATGTGCTGTACACGATGGTCATGCAAATACCTATTCCCTGACAAAAGATGGAGTGTGACATAAGCTAAAACCATTGAAGGAGACTGAAGAAAAAGTATGTGGTAATGCAAGAATAATATTTATTGATGGAAGAAAATTCTTAGATGGTATGAGGCATGAGCATGTTTGTTTTGTTTAAATTTTAAAAGTTGGTAAAGAAGAAGTAGAGGATGTACCTGTAGAGGTTGTAGATCTATTGAATGAGTTTTAGGATATTGTATTTGATAATGTACCATATGGATTATCATTGGTAAGGAAGATCAGTCATTAGATGGATTTGATTCCAGGAGCTAGTTTGCCAAACAAGGCAGTACACAGAATGACACCAGCAGAAAGTGAAGAGTTGAATAGACAAGTACACGAGTTATTACAGAAGGGGTTGATTCAAGAGAGTCTGAGTCCCTGTGTTGTACCAGTGGTATTAGCACCAAAGAAGAATGGAGAGTGGAGGATGTGTAAAGATTTCAGAGCAATAAACAAGATCATAATCAAGTATAGGTTTCCATTGCCACGAATGGATGATATTATGGATTGTTTGAGTGGGGCTGTGTATTTCTCAAAGATAGATCTGAAAAGTGGATATCACCAGATTCGGATCAGAGAAGGAGATGAATGGAAGACTTCCTTCAAAACAAAAGAAGGACTGTATGAGTGGTTAGTCATGCCTTTTAGTCTAACCAATGCACCGAGCACTTTCATGCGACTCATGAACGAGGTCCTGAAAGAATTTTTGGGTAAGTTTGTCATTATTTACATAGATGATATTTTGATTTTTAGCAAGACATTGGAGGAACATATGATGCATATTCGTATGGTGTTTGAGAAGTTGAGAGATAAGAAATTATTGATTAATTTGAAGAAGTACAATTTTGTGAAGAAAGAGTTAGTGTATTTGGGATTTGTAGTTTCAGCAGAAGGTCTAAAAATGGACCCAGAGAAGGTACAGGCTATCCTTGAATGGTCTACTCTAAGGAGTTCTATTGAGGTAAAATCTTTTCATTGTTTGGCTAGCTTTTACAAAAAGTTTATAAAAAATTTTAGCAGTATTTGTGGACCCTTGACTGAAACAATGAGAGGGGATGAAAAGAGTTTAAGTGGACTAATGGGGCAGAAAAGAGTTTTCAATTGTTGAAATAAAAAGTTATAGAAGAACCTGTTTTAGCACTTCCAAATTTTAATAAGGTGTTTCAAGTAGATTGTGATGCTAGTGGTACTGCAATAGGAGCTGTTATGAACCAAGAAGGTAAACCTATTACTTATTTTAGTGAGAAGTTAAATGATGCCAAGAGAAAATATTTTGTCTATGATCATAAATTTTATGCTATAGTTCAAGCATTAAAGAAATGGAGACATTATCTGCTTCGTAAGGAGTTTGTTTTGTATACTGATCATCAAGCTTTGCAATAATTGAATAGTCAAGGAAAGTTAAATCAGAGACATTTGAAATGGGTTGCATTTTTACAGAGTTATACATTTGTTTTGAAACACAAGAGTGGAAAGTCTAATAGGGTTATGGATGCTCTTAGCAGAAGGAAACTATTGCTGACAGAGATGTAGATTGAAGTCATTGGGTTCAAGAAACTCAAGAATTTGTATCCAGAGGATCCTGATTTTGGTGAAGCTTGGAAAGCTTGTACATAATCTGTTACTCTAGACAGGGTGAAATGGTTGGATTTTATCATCCAAGATAATATGCTATTCAGATGGAGTTAGTTGTATATTCTACGAAGTTCTATGATGGAGAATCTCATCAAGGAGAAGCATAGTGGAGGATTGGCTGGACATTTTGGTCATGATAAAACCTTTGCTTTGGTTGGTGAGAATTGTTATTGGGCACAATTGCAGCCAGATGTGAAGAAGTTTGTACAGAGTTGTAGAGTATGTCAGATGGTGAAAGGAGTGGAGCAAAATACAAGGTTGTATCAGCCATTACCTGTACTAGAGAAGCCTTGGGAGGATATCAGTATGGACTTTGTTCTTGGTTTACTGAGGACATAGTGGGGACATGATTCAATTTTTGTAGTAGTTGATAGATTTTCAAAGATGACACATTTCATTCCCTACAAGAAGAATAATTATGTTGTTCATGTAGCAGAATTGTTTTTCAGAGAAGTGGTGAGATTACATGGTTTGCCAAAGACTGTAGTTTCAGATCGAGATACTAAGTTTGTTAGATATTTCTAACAGACATTGTGGAAGAAGTTGAAGATAGATTTGAAGTTTAGTTCATCAGATCATCCATAGATTGATGGACAGACAGAGGTGGTGAATAGAAGTTTGAAAAATCTATTGAGATGTTTGGTTGGAGATAAGCCAACATGATAGGATTTGATTTTACCACAGGTAGAATTTGCATACAATAATTCTGTCAATAGGAGCACTGGTAAATCACCATTCCAGATTGTATATGGAAGTAGTCCAAGAAATGCATCTGAGTTGAGAAAGATAGATAAAGGAGAAATAAGTAGTGCTGAAGCTGAGGATTTTGCAGAACATTTGAAGAACATCCATGAGGAGGTGAAGAAGTATATTACCAAGATGAATGTGTAGTATAAGACTAAGGTAGATGAGAAAAGAAGGCATAACATATTTTAGGTTGGAGCTAAAGTCATGGTTTATTTGCGGAAGGAGTGGTTTCAAGTTGGTACATATAACAAGCTAAAAATCAAGAAGTTTGGACCATGTAAGATACTAAAGAAGCATGATTCAGGAAATGCATATGAGGTAGGATTGCCTATTGAGCTGAATATTTCATGAGTGTTTAACATTTCAGATTTGACAGAGTATCATGAAGGAGGTGTTGAAGATGAGGTTGTAGCAGCACAGTGGAGTATTCCAGCAACCAGTTCAGATATCAAGGAGATTGAAGACATACTGGACAGTCGTGTTGGCAGAAGCACAAGGAACAGGACATATGAAGAGTATTTGGTCAAATGGAAAGGATGACCTGTTGAAGATTCATCATGGCTAACAAAGGAGGAGGTTAACCGTCTTAGTTTTCCTCTGCACACTTGAGTCGTGACAGGTTCACTTCTCAAATTACCTCGGGTGTCTAATGTAGGAGCATCCTGGGTGTAAGAGCAATCTTGCATCACCCAAAAATATTTCTATTTTTGTATTCAATAATGGCTATCTTGTGCAGAGTTACTATTTATGAAAACTTCTTATTTTTAGTAAGCTAGTCTTACAATCTCAGAATGTCTGATTTTACATATGCAGGTTCATCTCAGTCATATCAGCCTGCCAGCAAAGTTTCATGGCTAGATCAGGTGTAGTTTTGAAGATATTGAAGATTTTTGGTATTAACAGCAGGGTACAGAAACTTCAAACTTAGTTTCGAAGGCTTTAGAGGCCTCGAATGAGGTTAAAAATTTGGATGACGGGTGCTTTGCATGGGTCAAGCCTATAGAGTGCTTCATGGCATTTTTAGAATGGGGTTATAATAGCCAATCGGGTCAACAGGTGATGACTTATGGTCTTCGGAAGTTGGGTCACCTGAAATAGTAAAAAATATTTTTTCTTCAAAATTTCTGTTTGGGTTTCAAAACTCATTTTGAGCCGACTTTGATATAATAAATTGTAAAATAAAATAATTCTAAGTTTGGTCGGCCCTAAGGGCTAAATTTCTAAAACCTTCTCAGGTGGTGGAAATTGCCTATATAAAGAAGGCCCGTAGTGTTGTCTAGGGAGTTTTGGGTAGTAGATCTGGGTATTGATTCGAGGCTTTGTCCTATAGAATATTGTAAGGGAATGCCCATGTAGATTTTCATATTGTAATTTTGAAAGTTTGTAATTCCACATTTGTGGAGATAATAAGAAGCCAATTTTTTGTTCTTGCATATTATTGTTGTTGTTTCTCTATTTCTGTTATGTGCTTGTGGTATTAAGAGGAGCACCCTTCATCAATATATATATATATATATATATATATATATATATATATATATATATATATATATATATATATATACATATATGTATATATACATATATAAATATATATGTATAAATGTATATATATATATATATATATATATATATATATGTATATATACATATATACATATATGTATATATATACATATATATGTAATATATATATACATATGCATATATATGTGTGTGTGTGTGTGTGTGTGTGTGTGCATGTATATATATATATACACACACACACACATAGATATGTATGTGTCTATATATATATATATATATATATATATGATGCAGGAGCATCCTAGGTGTAAGGGCAATCTTGCATCACCCAAAAATATTTATGTTTTTGTATTCAATAAGGGCTATCTTGTCTAGAGTTGCTATTTATGGAAAGTTGCTATTTTTAGTAAGTTGGTCTTATGATCGTGGAATGTCTAATTTTACATATGGAGGTTCATCTCAATCATATCAGCCTGTCAGTAAAGTTTCATGGCTAGATCAGGTGTAGTTTTCAAGATATTGAAAATTTTTGGTATTGGCAGTAGCGTACAGAGACTTTGAACTTAATTTTGAAGGCTTTGGAGGCCCCAAATGAGGTTGAAAATTTGGGTGACGGGTGCTTTGTGCAAGTTAACCTATAAAGTGCTTCGTGGCATTTCCAAAATGGGTTTATAATAGCCAATCGGGTCAACGAGCGATGACTTATGGTCTTCGAAAATTGTGTCACCTGAAATGGCGGAAAATAATTTTTCTTCAAAATTTCTGTTTGGGTTTCAAAACTTATTTTGAGCCAACTTTGATATAATAAATTATAAAATAAAATAATTCTAAATTTTGTCGGCCCTAAGGGCTAAATTTCTAAAATCTTCTCGGGCAGTGGAAATTGCCTATATAAAGAAGGCCCGTAGTGTTGTCTAGGGCAGTTCTGGGTAGTAGACCTGGGTATTGATTCGATGATTTTTCCTACAGAATATTGTAAGGGAATGCCCATGTGGCTTTGCATATTGTAATTTTGAAAGTTTGTAATTTCACATTTGTGGAGATAATAAGAAGCCAATTTTCTATTCTTGTATATTATTGTTGTTGTTTCTCTATTTTTGTTATGTGTTTGTGGTATTAAGGGGAGCACCCTTTATCAAGTGGTATCAGAGTAGGAGTTCTTGAGTGTGTAAATAGATCACCGACTGTGAGGCAGTTTACACTAGGACCGTGGTTAGGATTTTAGCATGCATCGCAAAAATGCCGCCACAAAGAGAACGTGGCGGAAGAGCTGGTGCTGTGACACCTAAGGTTAGAGAGTTGTAGAGACAAGTGCGAGCATTGCAAGAAGAGATTCATAGAGGAATGAATCTTAATGTCAGAGATGAAAGTGAGGATGAAACCGAAGAATAATATCAAGAAGGAGAAGCTGAAATTGTGAACTAGGAAGAAGAAAGACTTTTTTAGGCGATTTCTAAGACTGGGAAAAGACCTAAGATTGAGGTTCATACATTTTCTAAAAATCTTAACCTAGAGGAATTGATCGACTAGATCAATGAATGTGAGGAATATTTTGAGTATGAAGATGTTGAGGATCCTGATAGGGTCAAATTTGCGAAGGCTAGATTGAAAGGTCATGCGAAGATCTGGTGGCAAGAAATTCAATTGGAGCGAAATAGAAGGAAAGATAAAATTACAAGATGGGATCGGATGGTGGATAAATTGAAGTAACAAGTCATTCCTGTTGATTATGAGCTTGACCTACTAAAGAAAATGCAAAGTTTGAAGCAAGCAGGAAGATCTGTTCAGGAGTATACAGAAGAGTTCTATCGACTCCTCATCAGAACAGGCCATGCAGAAGCTGATAAGGAGAAATTTGTCTGATACCTTAATGGGTTAAGGCCAAGCATTTAAGATTAGTTGCATCTAGTTTGAATGAACAATGTTGAGGAGGCATACCAGTTTGCCCTAAAAGTAGAGGAAAAGCTGAACAAGAATTTTGAGAGTAGAAAAAATAGAAGAGGTCCTAGTGGAAGATCTGGTGGACGTTCATATGGTGGCTGAAATGAAGATCCAAAAAAAAGAAGGATGAGGCCAGTAGCAGTCAGAATCAGAGAGGAAATAATTTCAATCATTTCTAGGATCAAAGTAATAGAGATCACAGAGGAAGAGGAAGAGGACAAGGATTTGGAAGAGGAAGCTTTAGTGGAACATGTTTTCACTATGGAGAAGAAGATCATAGGGCATTTGAGTGTCCTCAGCGCCAAGGCAAAATAGACAGGAGAAATGAAGGCTAGGCCAGAGTTGCACATGTAGATGAAGATGCTAGATGATAAAATTCTAAAGATGCTGAAAGAGGAGAAATGCTAATTAATAGAAGAGTCTTGCTGAGTGGTGAGAATGAACCTGAACAAAGGAAGAGCCTATTTCACACTAGATGCAAGTGTGAGGGTAAATGCTGTGATGTGATTATCAATAGTGGAAGCACTGACAATTTGGTGTCAGAAAAGATGGTGACAAAGTTGAAGCTCAAGAAACAGAAACACCCACATTCATATCAGATTGCCTAGGTGCAGGATGACCACAAGGTCATGGTCAATGAATAGTGCTTGGTAAAGTTCAAGATCGGCGGGTACCAAGATGAGCTACTATGTGATATCATCTCTATGGATACATGTCATATGTTGTTGGGTAGACCATGGTAGTTTGATAGATGTGCTGTACACGATGGTCGTGCAAATACCTATTCCCTAACAAAAAATGGAGTGTGACATAAGCTAAAGCCATTGAAGGAGACTGAAGAAAAGGTATGTGGTAATGCAAGAATAACATTTATTGATGGATGTAAATTCTTAGATGATATGAGGCATGAGCATGTTTGTTTTCCTTTAATTCTAAAAGTTGGTAAAGAAAAAGTAGAGGATGTACCTGTAGAGGTTGTAAATCTATTGAATGAGTTTCAGGATATTGTATCCGATAATGTACCTTATGGATTACCATTGGTAAGGAAGATCAGTCATTAGATGGATTCGATTCCAGGAGCTAGTTTGCCAAATAAGGCAGTACACAGAATGACACTAGCAGAAAGTAAAGAGTTGAACAGACAAGTACATGAGTTATTAAAGAAGGGGTTGATTCGAGAGATTCTGAGTCCTTGTGCTCTACCATCGGTATTAGCACCAAAGAGGAATGGAGAGTGGAGGATGTGTATAGATTCCGGAGCAATAAACAAGATCACAATCAAGTATAGGTTTCCATTGCCACGAATTGATGATATTATGGATTGTTTGAGTGAGGTTGTGTATTTCTGAAAGATAGATCTAAAGAGTAGATATCACCAAATTTAGATCAGAGAAGGAGATGAATGGAAGACTACCTTCAAGACAAAAGGACTATATGAGTGGTTAGTCATGCCTTTTAGTCTAACCAATGTACTGAGCACTTTCATGCGACTCATGAACGAGGTCCTGAAAGAATTTTTGGGTAAGTTTGTCATTATTTACCTAGATGATATTTTGATTTTTAGCAAGACATTGGAGGAACATATGATCCATATTTGTATGGTGTTTGAGAAGTTGAGAGATAAGAAATTGCTAATTAATTTGAAGAAATACAATTTTGTGAAGAAAGAGTTAGTGTATTTGGGATATGTAGTTTCAGCAGAAGGTCTAAAAATAGATCCAGAGAAGGTACAGGCTATCTTTGAATGACCTACTCCAAGGAGTTCTACTAAGGTAAGATCTTTTCATGGTTTGGCTAGCTTTTATAGAAAGTTTATCAAAAATTTTAGCAGTATTTGTGGACCCTTGACTGAAACAATGAGAGGGTATAGAAATGAGTTTAAGTGGACTAATGGGGTAGAAACGAGTTTTCAATTGTTGAAACAAAAAGTTACAGAACAACCTATTTTAGCACTTCCAAATTTTAATAAGGTGTTTCAAGTAGATTGTGATGCTAGTGGTACTGCAATAGGAGCTGTTATGAACCAAGAAGGTAAACTTGTTGCTTATGTTAGTGAGAAGTTAAATGATACCAAGAGAAAATATTCTGTCTATGATCAGGAATTTTATGCTATAGTTAAGGCATTAAAGAAGTGGAGACATTATATACTTCGTAAGGAGTTTGTTTTGTATACTGATCATCAAGCTTTGCAATATTTGAATAGTCAAGGAAAGTTGAATCAAAGACATTTGAAATGGGTTAAGTTTTTGCAAAGTTATACATTTGTTTTGAAACACAGGAGTGGAAAGTCTAATAAGGTTATGGATGCTCTTAGCAGAAGGCAACTATTGCTGACATAGATGCAGATTGAAGTGGTTGGGTTCAAGGAACTCAAAAATTTGTATCCAGAGGATCCTAATTTTGGTCAAGCTTGGAAAGCTTGTACAGAACCTGTTACTCTAGACAGGACGAAATGGTTGGATTTTATAATCCAAGATGATATGCTATTTAGAGGGAGTTAGTTGTGCATTCTACGAAGTTCTATGAGGGAGAATCTCATCACGGAGAAGCATAGTGGAGGATTGACTGGACATTTTGTTTGTGATAAAACCCTTGCTTTGGTTGATGAGAATTATTATTAGCCACAATTGCAGCAAGATGTGAAGAAGTTTGTACAGAGTTGCAGAGTATGTCAGATGGTGAAAGGAGTGAAGCAAAATACAGGGTTGTATCAGTCATTAACTATACTACAGAAACCTTGCGAGGATATCAGTATGGACTTTGTTCTTGGTTTACTGAGGACACAGTGGGGACATGATTCACTTTTTGTAGTAGTTGATAGATTTTCAAAGATGACATATTTCATTCCCTGCAAGAAGACTAATGATGTTGTTCATGTAGCAGAATTGTTTTTTAGAGAAGTGGGGAGATTACATGGTTTGCCAAAGATCGTAGTTTCAGATCGAGATACTAAGTTTGTTGGATCTTTCTAGCAGACATTGTGGAAGAAGTTGAAGATAGATTTGAAGTTCAATTCATCACATCATCCACAGACTGATGGACAGACAGAGGTGGTGAATAGAAGTTTGGGAAATCTACTGAGATGTTTGGTTGGAGATAAGCCAACAAGATGGGATTTGATTTTACCACAGGTAGAATTTGCATACAATAATTTTGTCAATAGGAGTACTGGTAAATCACCATTCCAGATTGTCTATGGAAGTAGTCAGGGAAATGCATCTAAGTTGAGAAAGATAGATAAAAGAGAAATAAGTAGTGTTGAAGCAGAGGATTTTGTAGAACATTTGAAGAACATCCATGAGGAGGTGAGGAAGCATATTACCAAGATGAATGTGCAGTATAAGACTAAGTTAGATGAGAAAATGAGGCATAACATATTTCAGGTTGGAGATGAAGTCATGGTTTATTTGCGGAAGGAGCGGTTTCCAGTTGGTACATATAACAAGCTAAAAATGAATAAGTTTGGACCATGTAAGATACTAAAGAAGCATGATTCAGGAAATGCATATGAGGTAGGATTGTCTACTGAGCTGAATATTTCATGAGTGTTTAACATTTTAGATTTGACAGAGTATCATGAAAGAGGTGTTGAAGATGAGGTTGCAGTAGCACAGTGAAGTATTCTAGCAACCAGTTCAGATATCAAAGAGATTGAAGACATACTGGACAGTCGTGTTGGCAGAAGCACAAGGAACATGACATATGAAGAGTATTTGGTCAAATGGAAAGGATAACCTGTTGAAGATTCATCATGGCTAACAAAGTAGGAGGTTAACCATCTTGGTTTTCCTCTGCACACTTGAGACATGACAGGTTCACTTCTGAAATTACCTCGGGTGTCTGATGTAGGAGCATCCTGGGTGTAAGAGCAATCTTGCATCACCCAAAAATATTTCTATTTTTATATTCAATAAGGGCTATCTTATGTAGAGTTGTTATTTATGGAAACTTCCTATTTTTAGTAAGTTGGTCTTACAATCTCAGAATGTTTGATTTTACATATGGAGGTTCATCTCAGTAATATCAGCCTGCCAGCAAAGTTTCATGGCTAGATCAGGTGTAGTTTTGAAGATATTGAAGATTTTCGGTATTGGCAGTAGGGTATAGAAACTTTGAACTCAGTTTTGAAGGCTTTAGAGGCCCTAGATGAGGTTGAAAATTTGGGTGACAGGCGCTTTGCATGGGTCAAGCCTGTAGAGCACTTTGTGGCATTTTTACAATGGGGTTATAATAGCCAATCGGGTCAACGGGTGATGACTTATGGTCTTCGGAAGTTGGGTCACCTGAAATGGCGGAAAATAATTTTTCTTCAAAATTTCTGTTTGGGTTTCAAAACTCATTTTGAGCTGACTTTGATATAATAAATTTTAAAATAAAATAAATTTAAGTTTGGTCGGCCCTAAAGGCTAAATTTCTAGAACCTTCTCAGGTGGTGGAAATTGCCTATATAAAGAAGGCCTGTAGTGTTGTCTAGGGAGTTCTGGGTAGTAGATCTGGGTATTGATTCGAAGCTTTGTCCTATAGAATATTGTAAGGGATTGCCCATATAGATTTGCATATTGTAATACTAAAAATTTGTAATTCCACATTTGTGGAGATAATAAGAAACCAATTTTTTGTTCTTGCATATTATTGTTGTTGTTTCTCTATTTCTATTATGTGCTTGTGGTATTAAGGGGAGCACCCTTCATCAATATATATATATACATATATATGTATGTATATATATATACATACATACATATATATGTATGTATATATATATATATACATACATATATATGTATGTATATATACATACATATATATATGTATGTATATATATACATATATATATATACATACATATATATATATATACATGTATATATATACATATATATATACATACATATGTATATATATATGTATATATACATATATATATACATATATATATATATATACATATATGTATATATGTATATATACATATATGTATATATGTATATATACATATATACATATATGTATATATACATATATACATATATGTATATATACATATATACATATATATATATATATATATATATATATATGTATATATGTATGTATATATACATATATGTATATATATATACACATATATATTTATATACATATATATGTATATATATATATACATATGTATATATGTGTGTGTGTGTGTGTGCGTGTGGATATATATACATATATACACACACACACACATATATATATGATGCAGGAGCATTCTATGTGTAAGGGCAATCTTGCATCACCCAAAAATATTTATGTTTTTTACTCAATAAGGGCTATCTTGTCTAGAGTTTCTATTTGTGGAAACTTGCTATTTTTAGTAAGTTGGTCTTATGATCTCGGAATGTCTGATTTTACATATGGAGGTTCATCTCAATCATATCAGCCTGCCAGCAAAGTTTCATGGCTAGATCAGGTGTAGTTTTGAAGATATTGAAAATTTTCAGTATTGGCAGTAGGGTACAGAGACTTTGAACTCAGTTTTGAAAGCTTTAGAGGCCCTAGATGAGGTTGAAAATTTAGGTGATGGGTATTTGTGCAAGTTAGGCCTATAGAGTAGTTCGTGGCATTTCCAAAATGGGGTTATAATAGCCAATTGAGTCAACGGGCAATGACTTATGGTCTTCGAAAGTTGGGTCACCTGAAATGGTGAAAAATAATTTTTCTTCAAAATTTTTGTTTGGGTTTCAAAACTTATTTTGAGCTGACTTTGATGTAATAAATTGTAAAATAAAATAATTCTAAATTTTGTCAGCCCTAAGGGCTAAATTTCTAAAACTTTTTCGGGTGGTAGAAATTGCCTATATAAAGAAGGCCCGTTGTGTTGTCTAAGGCAGTTTTGGGTAGAAGATCTAGGTATTGATTCAAGGTTTTGTCCTATAAAATATTGTAAGGGAATGCCCATGTGGCTTTGCATATTGTAATTCTGAAAGTTTGTAATTTCACATTTGTGCAGATAATAAGAAGCCAATTTTTTGTTCTTGTATATTATTGTTGTTGTTTCTCTATTTTTGTTATGTGTTTGTGGTATTAAGGGGAGCACCCTTCATCAAGTGGTATCAAAGTAGGAGTTCTTGAGTGTGTAAATAGATCACCAACTGTGAGGCAGTTTGCATCAGGATCGTGGTTATGGTTTTAGTGCGCATCACGAAAATGCTTCCACAAAGATAACGTGGCGGAAGAGCTGGTGCTGTGACACCTAAGGTTAGAGAGTTGCAGAGACAAGTGCGAGCATTGCAAGAAGAGATTCATAGAGGAATGAATCTTAATGTCAGAGATGAAAGTGAGGATGAAACCGAAGAAGAATATCAAGAAGGAGAAGCTGAAATTGTGAACCAGGAGAAAGAAAGATTTTTTGGGGCGATTTCTAAGATTGGGAAAAGACCTAAGATTGAGGTTCATACATTTTCTAGAAATCTTAACCCAGAGGAATTGATCAACTAGATCAATGAATGTGAGAAATATTTTGAGTATGAAGATGTTGAGGATCCTGATAGGGTCAAATTTGCGAAGATGAGATTGAAAGGTCATGCGAAGATCTGGTGGCAAGAAATTCAATTGGAGTAAAATAGAAACAGGGAAAGATAAAATCACAAGATGTAATCAGATGGTGGATAAATTGAAAGAATAGTTCATTCACGTTGATTATGAGCTTGACCTACTAAAGAAAATGCAAAGTTTGAAGCAAGTAGGAAGATCTATTCAGGAGTATACAGAGGAGTTCTATCGACTCCTCATCAGAACAGGCTATGCAGAAGTTGATAAGGAGAAAGTTGCCTGATACCTTAATGGGTTAAGGCCAAGCATTTAGGATTAGTTGCATCTGGTTTGAATGAACAGTATTGAGGAGGCATACCAGTTTTCCCTAAAAGTAGAGGAAAAGCTGAACAAGAAGTTTGAGAGCAGACAAAATAGAAGAGGTCATGATGGAAGATCTAGTGGACGTTCATATGGTGGCTGAAATGAAGATCTAAAAAAAGAAGGATGAGGCCAGTAGTAGTCAGAATCAAAAAATAAATAATTCTAATCATTTCCAGGATCAGAGTAATAGAGATCATAGAGGAAGAGAAAGAGGACAAGGATCTGGAAGAGGTGGCTTCAATGGAACATGTTTTCACTGTGGAGAAGAAGGTCATAGGGCATTTGAATGTCCTCAGTGTCAAGGCAGAATAGATAGGAGAAATGAAGGCTAGGCCAGAGTTGCACATGTAGATGAAGATGCTA
Source organism: Chamaecyparis obtusa (assembly GCA_027943335.1). Lineage (NCBI taxonomy): Eukaryota > Viridiplantae > Streptophyta > Pinopsida > Cupressales > Cupressaceae > Chamaecyparis > Chamaecyparis obtusa. Next base: position 210,829 of record BSBK01000243.1, read on the forward strand.
GATGATCAAATTTTGAAGATGTTGAAAGAGGAGAAATACTAATTAACAGAAGAGTCTTGCTGAGTGGTGAGAATGAACCTAAACAAAGGAGGAGCCTATTTCGCACTAGATGCAAGTGTGAGGGTAAATGTTGTGATGTAATTATCGATAGTAGAAGCACTAACAATTTGGTGTCAGAAGAGATGGTGACAAAGTTGAAGCTCAAGAGATAGAAACACCCACATCGATATCGGATTGCCTGGGTGTAGGATGACCATAAGGTCATGGTCAATGAATAGTGCCTAGTAAAGTTCAAGATCGGTGGGTACCAAGATGAGGTACTATGTGATATCATCTCTATAGATGCATGTCATATGTTGTTGGGTAGACTGTGGTAGTTTGACAGATGTATTGTACATGATGGTCATGGGAATACCTATTCCCTGACAAAGGATGAAGTGCGACATAAGCTAAAGCCAGTGAAGGAGACCGAAGAAAAGGTATGTGGTAATGCAAGAATAACTTTTGTTGATGAAAGAAAATTCTTAGATGGTATGAGGCATGCGCATGTGTGTTTTGCTTTAATTCTAAAAGCTGGTAAAGAGGAAGTAGAGGATGTACTTGTAGAGGTTGCAGATTTGTTGAATGAGTTTTAAGATATTATATATAATAATGTACCTGATGGATTACCACTGTTAAGGAAGATCAGTCATCAGATAGATTTGATTCTAGGAGCTAGTTTGCCAAACAAGGCAGGACACAGAATGACACCAACAGAAAGTGAAGAGTTGAACAGACAAGTACATGAGTTATTGTAGAAAGGGTTGATCCCAGAGAGTCCGAGTCCCTATGTTGTACCAATGGTATTAGCACCAAAGAAGAATGAAGAATGAAGGATGTGTATAGATTCCAAAGCAATAAATAAGATCACAATCAAGTATAGGTTTCAATTGCCACGAATGGATGATATTATGGACTGTTTGAGTGGAGCTGTGTATTTCTCAAAGATAGATCTAAACAGTCAATATCACCAGATTTGGATCAGAGAAGGAGATGAATGGAAGACTGCTTTCAAGACAAAGGAAGGACTGTATGAGTGGTTAGTCATGCCTTTTGGGCTAACCAATGCATCGAGCACTTTCATGTGGCTCATGAATGAGGTTGTGAAAGAATTTCTGGGTAAGTTTGTCATTATTTACCTAGATGATATTTTGATTTTTAGCAAGACATTGGAGGAACATATGATACATATTCGTATGGTATTTGAGAAGTTGACAGATGAGAAATTGTTGATTAATTTGAAGAAGTGCAGTTTTGTGAAGAAAGAGTTAGTGTATTTGAGATTTTTAGTTTCAGCAAAAAGTCTAAAAATGGACCCAGAGAAGGTACAGGCTATCCTTGAATGGCCTACTCCAAGGAGTGCTACCGAGGTAAGATCTTTTCATGGTCTAGCTAACTTTTACAAAAAAAATATCAAAAATTTTAGCAGTATTTGTGGACCCTTGACTAAAACAATGAGAGGGGATAGAAAAGAGTTTAAGTGGACTAATGGGGCAGAAAAAAGTTTTGAATTGTTGAAACAAAAAGTTACAGAACAACCTATTTTAGCACTTCCAGATTTTAATAAGGTGTTTCAAGTATATTGTGATGCTAGTGGTACTACAATAGGAGCTGTTATGAGCCAAGAAGGTAA